>JAGDQP010041023.1:0-17074 GCA_022664845.1 Lepisma saccharinum | reverse complement strand
GCTTTCGAAAGATTTTCTACGCAAATTTAGTCAAATTACATTTTAATCAGTACAATAAATTCTTGTTTCTTTCTCAATTGTTGTAAATGTGAATATCAACTTATATTCAACGATTCTGCTCAAGTTTGTTTTCTTTCTGTAATTTACTAACTCTTTCGGGAGCTTTTCTGTGCAAATTTAGTCAAATTACATTTTAATCAGTACAATAGATTCTTGTTTTTATGTCAGTTTCTGGAAATGTCAATACCAACTTATATTGGTACCATACTTATTCAATACCATACTTATTCAATGGCACTTTTCGTGTTCGTTACCTTTCTATAGTACAAAAAGCAAAGCATCTCAACATTTTATTCATTTTGTACCACCAATCATACATTCATTACCAGTAGCATCTTTAAACGTATTCATAAAAAATGATACTTCAATTCCGGTCTATGCAAATACATAGTTTTCTACAATTTACCAGTGCTTTCAAAAGGCTCGTCAAAATTATATTTTATTACGCAAATTCAATGTTTATATTTCTCACAATCGTACATCATCAAACAATCTTACTACGAATAAGAGGTACCTACACTTTTTAATATTCACCAGTACTTAAAGTTTTGTTGCATTCATACCAATTATCAAAAATAATAATTTCATTTCTTATTTGTTTTCAAAATATTCATTTCTATTTTAAATCTCAAGTGTTAAAAACTTCTCATTTTCAAAGTTGTGTTTCCTCCTTTCTATTTCATCAAAGTTGACTTGATGCTCAAGGCAATGACTTATTACCTCTGCTTGTGGTTTGGGTTACAAATTAAAAAAAATCTTCCTCTTTTTTCTTTTCTTTTGTTTCATCCAAGAAAATGACAAATATAAGCAGCAACCCAATGTTCACAGGGCTTATTGCTACGATCAGTATTTATAAAAATGGCTGCAGGAAATGTATGAATAAACGGTGTTAGTTGATCTTCAGCATATACACTTATAAAATGAGTTTAGGCAAATTCTGTTGTAATGCCTCATAAAGTTCAAGGGTATTTAACATTTTTAATTAATATATATTTTTCTCTGGAAATCAATTTCTTGTTCTCAGATTCACCGTAAATAACAGCTGTTACAGGAGATGGCAGTTCTTGCTTAAAATGAACCTCTAATCGTACACTTACCTGCCGCTGGGGGCTAGTATGAAATGCAGCACTAGCACTAGAATCGGGAGTTAAATTAAACACCAGTAGAGTATAACATTAGGATATTCGTCAAGTGAAATATCATTACCTTGATTAGAATAAATAATACCAGAACCTGTAAATATCGTTGAATATGCTTGTATTATCAAAATCTGGCTGTAGTGGTCTAGATGGAACAGTAGTTCCGTCAACATAGAATGTAAACAATGATATACTGAAATGCTTAAAATTAAAAGGATTTGTCTGATAAGTACCGTTGAAAGCAGTATAAGTAACAAACCCAATATTAATACGTTTAGGCACTATGCCGGAAAACAAATCTGGAAGAGTGGTGTCCATAATGCCCTGCGTAAAGTCTCTGTCATCACCTGCACCTTTGGTATCGGGTATTTTACTCTAAATTTAGGATTTTGTAATACTTCATTTTGTGCTATTTTCACCGTGGGCGACACATCAACCTTTTTCACAAACACTGTTCCATCTGGATTACAACTTTCCCCTCAGCTCCAGTCTTGCCCATTAGACAAAATATAACATTCTTACAGTACAAGATATATCAACAATTTAATAACCTTAAGAAACAGATTGACAAAAACAAAAATGTCTTACAAATCCCAGGGTGTAAAATTTTATAACCTTTTACTTGATAGTATAAAGAATACTAATACAAAAATTTAAGTTAATGTTCAAAGAGTTAATGATAAATTGTGAAGGTTATAATCTTAAGGAGATCGAAGAATTTATATGTTCTGTGACCTAATCCATATTTCAATCCTGTTTTAACTTACTTGTACTTTTTTCATTGTTTGAATGTATGCTTGTATTTCCATGACTATGTCAATACGGTCTGGCACCATTTTATGATGTAATTTGAAAACAAAAAAAAATACGAATTTGGCTGGAATCAGCTTAATACGCAACTGTACACCACTTAATAAAAATTTCTCCTGATTTAAAATATTACCATGAATGTAGCCCAGTAATTCAAAGGGATTAGTTAAAGCTGTGAGAAGTGAGCGTTGTTTACAACCCTGATTATTATTATCGGCCACACTGTCCATATGACCAGCAGTATCTTTAAACAACATTGCGCTCTGAGCATGAGTTGTTTTTGCATTGGCATTATAATTCAGTAGTTTTTCAATATATGATCGAAATGGATATGTATGCAAGGAATAGGAAATTAGTTGATTATTCAGATATATTTGTACCTCGCTGAACATTGCACTGAAAAAATCATTTACAGGATCAATTTTCTTATCAGCAGGTGTTAAATCAGAACCATCAGGTTTAGTAATTTTACCTCTAATATGTAGCATTGTATGTGATAAATCTATATAACCATCACCATGGCCGGAGACTACAAACTCTATGGGTGTATTATCAGATATTTACGCCACAGGTTTATACGGCACTGTTTTATTGCCAATAATACTCGTTTGAGCGGGCAGACCCGCAAATAGATCTAATTCTGATTTCGTACACTCCCACTGCATTTTGACTTTTCTGCTATTAATATACTCATTAGATTATTTTTATAATACCGTATTACGTCTGCGAAAATGTAGTTTTACACATACACTGCCATATTGGAAAGGAAGTGGATTACCCGTGATATCTCTTAAATCAATAATAATTTTATCAAACTGTTTACGTTGTACGGGGACATAATGAGTATTTTCATAGATATGACCATTACTCGGACCATACTCTTTAATATACGTATTTATAATAAGCAGTAGTGGAGCAACAGTATCGCCTACCAGCTGAGGTTCTACAATATAACTATAAATATACATGTGTACGGGTAGTGATTTCTGTAAAGAAGCGGATAACGCGCATGATGGACAAGTGCAATATTACCTTGCTGAATATGATCAAAACCTATTATTTTGGCAAATTCCGGTGATAGACGAACTTCAACTCCACCGTCATCTTTTCTTACTCTACTGACCTCAATGCGTTTCACCGAAGCTTTAACTTTTAATTGTAAATTCAATTTATCGCTTTTATGGTTAATTTGAGATATAATATCATCAACATGATAATAATGGCCGGGCATGACTTTAGTTATGTTCCAGCTGACATTATCCGTGGCGCGGTAATAAATATTATTAGTATATTTGGAATCATTCTGAAATGAACCTGCATAATGTGCTTCAACAACAGCTGTTTCCCACTCATCTTTCTCCAGCACGAGAGGATGATTGTAGTAAAACACGCCAAAGTATTTTCCGGAAAATATTCCATAGAACTGTTACTGGGAAGTGTGATGTAAAAACTAGTACGCTGCTCCATAATTAATTAAAAATATCTCTCTTCTTCCCTCTTTTTCTTTACACCACCACCAGTTTGCTTATTTTTACGTTTTCCTCCTCCCGCCAATACCTGATTTATTTTATTTTGTGCTTTATTCTTTAAATTACTATTTGCTTCCTGCCAACGTGCTTTTAAATCCTCTTCAACGGGTCTATTACTATGTAGTACGTCTTCGGGTACATTAATTCCACCAAGTAACAATTTTTTACCAACAGTTTTTGCACCTTTTTCCAATAATGGAAATGCAGTTCGAAATAAACCACCTAGAATACTACCAATACCATATGCTTCTTGGTATGGTGCATCTCTATATACATTATAACCACTACCTGCTTGATGCGAATAATATTGGAGATAAGGATCATTCATTTTTCTGCTATATACACAAATATAGTACTAGTTTATAATATAATATTATTATTATTACCATCCTTTTTTAGGCACAGAAAAAGGTCTTATTTCCATTTTATAACCACACACATCTACGTTACCTCTTATAAGCGGGCAGTATGGGCTCCACCGTTTATGCTCTTTGAATGAAATATTATAAGATTGCCAATTACCTAATTCCAAATTACAAAATGCACATCTTACAATATCCTGTAATCTAACAAAATTAAAACCACACTCTGCAAGTTGACGTGGTAGAACTTTCCATTGCCCCGGTCTTTTAAATGTTGCTAGCTGTTTGTTTAATAGGATATTGGAATCCATTAAATAAATTAAGCAGGATAACCCCGCCACTGAACAAGAATCCGTTTAACTTTAGCTTCTAAAATTTCGTCTATTTCGTAAACTTTGGGTAGTGACAAAGCTTGTATTCCCTCTTCGTAAAATGTACCATCAATCACATCACCATTTAAATCCTCTAATACGTAAACCAATTTATTTTCCTTACATTGTATTTGTTTTATTTTAAATATTTGCAGAGTCCAATTTTCTTTGTAGCCCTTTACAAAATGTTGTTTTGCCTTAGTAATTCACACACTATAACCTTTATAGTTTTTTTTGTTTTAGTACTGATTGGTTGTTTCATTAGTCTATTCCACACTTGTTGAAACGTATCTTGGTTCACTAGAGATGGTGGTAATTTGTGTGCTGCGTGTGGCATAGAATTATATCCCTAAACGAGTTGGGGGAGCACATCTATGTAGCGGTAAGTCTTCTTAGCTGGAAAATATTTCTACATTCTGTGCTTCAGGCTGCGATTAAAACGTTCTACAAGGTTTGCCTTAATATTGGGGTTTTCGGTTGTGAAAAAATTAATATGTTGCTTCTTTACGTACGCCTGGAATGGTCTGTTAATAAACTCTGTACCTTTATCTGTTTGTAGCCGCAGAGGTTTAGGCCGGGTAGATGCAAATATTTTCTTAAATGCCTCTTTAATATGTTCACCAGTTTTTGTAAGCACACGCACGGCTCATGAATAGCGACTAAATATATCATTCACTGTTAAAATATACCTATACCCATCATTATATTTTTTTAGGCTTTGCATATCGTTTAAATCAGCTTGCCATTGATCGTAAATATTAAACTCAAGAAAGGGATTCCGTTGAAACCGTTTACGTACTGGCTTATGCAGTGTATATATCGGTTGTGCTTTTAACCATTGTTCCACCCTGTGTAAAGGTATTGATTTCTTTATAGCTTTCCATAATGCTAGAGATGTTGAAAACGAGGCAGGGTGTGAAGGGTTGTAGTAAATATTAGCTAACTTCATTATAGTTTATAGTTGCGCCAATTGACAGCTTTTTTACGTTTACGTGCTGACTCCGGTTCCTCTTCCCCGTCCTCTGCTTTTTTGGGAGCAGCAACTGTCAGCTTTCGAATATACTCTATTCGTTGAGGGTTACCAATATACTCTAAGGATATATTGGATTTTGCTAATAGTACGGCAAATGGTTCCCAACTGGTGTGTGGAATATTTTTCTTACGACACCTAACAAAATCAGATTTTAAATCTACTATATTAGTACCAGGAATTGATTTACCATATATATTAACATTACCATTGGCATCCCATTGAATGTTGGGATTTTGTTTTTATTTACGTAATAAAGGTCTTGCTTTACGCAGGCAGATTTCGGGGAGGGTAGATATTATCTCATCATCCTTCTCTTCCTCATTCTCCTCCTCCTCCTCTACCTCACCAACCCGTTTCTCAGTAGTATTAGTAGTAGCAGTAGTTGTTGTTGCTACCGGTTTTTGAATAATGTGTAAATATGTTTGCAATACCTCTCTATATTGTACCCATTTTTCTTCTACACTCATACTCTTTCTATTTAAAATTTCTTTCACCTCGTCATCGAGATTAGATATAGTTTGATAATAATATAACTTTTCGGGCGAAATTAAAATAAGTTTTTTCGCATGCTGCATTATTTAAACAGACTAGATGGTAAACCTCCTAGAATGGATGCAAGCAATGGTGTGAGAAAACCACCTTTTTGTACAATTATACGTTTTTTCTTTTGTTTCAGCGCCGGTCCTTTCTTAACCAAATACCTAAGCTGATTTTTATATTTCCGTAATTTATTTTTCTCCTTTTTATTTAACCGAACATTTCCTTGCTATACGTAATAGGAACATTCACAAATACAACGAATTAATTCGGACTCTGCATTTTGTAATATCGCCTTGCGTGATTTAGGTTTGTCCTTTGCTAAAAGTCTTAGTAAGTGTGCATTCTGCTTATTAATCATTTTGACGTCTATTATAGTAAAAAATAGTTGTTAAAATATATAAAATCTTAAAGTTACTATTTTTTTACAGGCACATAAACAGAATTGAGTGAATTCGAGGGGAAAACATTTGTTTGATCACGCTGCTCGTCGGGAGTATTCTGTTTTAGATCAAATAATAGGTAACAGTGAGCATTTTGGGTTGCAACTTGATAGTCCTCCTGAATAATCAGTAGCAACAAGGAATAGTTTGTTTCAGTATTGTGGTATAAACTGGTGGTTCACGACGTGGATTATGGACAGTTGAATCCTGGAAAACACCAAAAGAGCATAGCGCGATCCTTGCGTTCCGGACATTGATGTTTAACGTAATTTGAGTTGTCCATGCTACCCATGGTCACTCTTTGTGTATGTACTTGGCACGAGTGTCTCTCCAACCTCACATGACTTGACTGCATACTCCGCTAGTAGACTGAGAGAAGACTTTACGCTATGATAGCTACAGCAAGCTCCAATCCTGTTGAGTGCAATAATCAGTGTCATGCTGCGATCTCTTGCATAAATCGCGTATCTCAGTATCATGTGAAGCAGTGTCTTCATTTTTCCATTATCCAGCATATATTTGAAACAAACAACAAAGATGAGTGCACTTTTTTCGATCGTTGTTACAGTATTCCATTTCTTTTTTCTTCTTGCTCCTAATTACATGCATGATGATGACGCTCTTCAGCCTCTTCAGGAATCTGAGGAAGTCAGTAAGTCGTGTTGGATTTAGAACGCTTGTGGTTTGGAATGTTGAAGAGAGTAGCAAAGAGCGTGATGAAAGCAGCAGGCATAACAGTACTTTCCTAAGGTTGTTTCAAATCGGCATTGTCAGAGAAATTTCACATCCATAAGGAGTTTCCGCAATTGTCCTGCTGCATCTTTTAATGTGTCGATATTTTTAAGTTTTGCAACCAGTTCTATAGTAGTTATTGAGGAGAAGAACACTAAGTCCGATTCATTCACTCTAATATTTGAAGCAATAATGATGGCTTCTCCATAGTGTGAGATAAGTATATTTTATAGTTGCTTCATATCACGGTTTTGAAAAACACTTACCAACTCTTCTTCTTCTTCCAATAAGTTGGTACTGAAAGTAACGATGTCGCCCAATGTACAAATGTCTTTTCTGCTCAGTAACTGATCGATAAATGGTAAGGTTCGAGATAATAGTACAATCTTTATGTTGGTTATGACTGGCTTTTCTCTTGGTGAGATTTCGGATTCACGATAGTATTTTATGGTGTATAATCGCCGACAGTTTGAGTGGCAATACAAATCATCTGCAAAGATAGCCTTCACAGAGTCTTTCACGCAGTCTATGATTCGGATATATACATCATCCTTGTTGTACTTTGCTGCCATAATTATTACCGCGCCACTTTTATATTTTGAAATTCTAAACTTCTCTTTTACATTTTTGTTCCTAATGTGCCCATATATCACGCACGGTATTAATTTTGGGTTCTTGTGTGTAGTTGGAAGAGTACGTGGAGTGATGTTGCTACGGATGGACTGCTTCTGAAGAGAAGAATATCTTGTCTCACGTGCAATTAAAGTTTTCTCCTCTTCTTCCTTTCTTTGCTTAATTACCTTCAGTTTGTTAATGTGTGTGTAATTCATGTAACATTTGTTCGTGTTGTAATAAACAAATGTTGCCACATTAGTTGCTTAAACATTATCATTTTTAGAGATGCTTCTGAGCCTTTCATGACATCTTCATTACGGATTTTTGCCGCTCGTTTCACAATATCGCGTCCTTTCTGTGCACTACTTAATAGTACATTGTTGTCTTTTGACATATAATACACAATCTTGAATTGAATATAGTCACATCCTCTATTGCCGAAATAGACGGAACTATTTTTGCATGTGATTCATGCATCCTGAATATTCAACTGTCATCAACCACTGAAAAGAAAACATAAGTTTTAAATATAGCAGGTAATTTTGACATTTCAAAGATATGTACATTAATTCAATATATTCAGGTATATAAGCCCTACAGGGCCATTTCTTTTAATTTTGTATATATAGAGTTACCTAAGATATATATAGCCCTAAAGGGTCATTTCCTTTAATTTATCACAAGAACGAAATTTCTAGTTTCAGCATATGATATTTTCAAGTTTTTGAAATATATAGCATTTTCGCGTGGACGCCATGTGGAATTTCAAATGTGTCCTGGTTTTCATCCAGGATTTTTTCAATCGCTTAGACATGTCTTACTTGGATCAGGAAGGAAACCTAGTCCATCTTAAAATTCTTAGGGTCTTACGCCAGGCACTTGACTACAATAGGGAAACTTGTTTTTACTGTAGCCGAAGGCTAAAATTTAAGATGGCGCCATATTGGAAAATCGTAGCATCTGATGAGTGAACACCTAGGTGATTTTGCAAGACCAGACACATTATGAAGTAAACGCAAGTGAGAAAATCCGTGGACATTGAGTGGCAAACGGGATCCCTATTCAGAAACTGAATTAACATGATTATAATCGGGCCTTTTCGTGGATGAAGGCCAGTCTAGGCTCATACTACAAAGGGAAAGCAAAAAATTTCCACCAGCTTTGTCTTCCTTATTAATTACCGGAACCTCTATATACCCTTTTCGGATACTCTTCTTTCAGATCACAAATTACGACAGGTCACTTCCGGTTCTCCGCTTTTCCTGCTATCAGGTTGAATACAGGATTGCTTCTTGTAATTAGAAAGAAATCTCTTCTTTTTGTGATAGTTAGCTCTATTATTTTTCATTGTCTTCCTCCTTCAGTATTTAGAATTGTACTCTTGCTGAACTTAAGTTCCGGACAGCCTCCTGATTCAAGGCCTGGACCTCTAACTTTTAGAATCCCCTCGGTGATACTTCACTGGAATGAGAAGTTATGACTTTTGCGAATCTGTCTAGAACACGGCCGTTATAAGGACCCGCATCATCCTCATTAGAACATGACGATATCCCCATTCCACCTGGGTATAATCTTCCCTGGACACAACATTAGTATCACCAGAGACTGAATAATCACAGTGCTTTTCACAGGAAGTAAAGATTTTTTTAATCATTAGCACAAGAAATAAATTTCATTGTTTCATTAGTATTTAAATCATATACTTCTCTAAGACTTATTTATCTTTTACCTGTACTTCTAATTTTCTTCTTTTTCCTTTTCCTCTCAGCCTTACCTTTATTGATTTTAGAATTACTGACAGTTTGTTTACAAACTTTGCCAGATTCGTACAATTCATCTCCTTTGGTCCAATTTACAAACACATTCATACGGAAAAAATCATTGATTTATCTTTAGAAGAACATGTTAATGGAATATTTAGATCGTATTTACTAAGTAGTCCTTTCCATAACTTCTTTCAATGCTTGTTTGTGGCCCATTGTGTAAAATCCGGTTTGTTCCCTTCCCTGGTCCAAGTCTCGTTCAATACGATTCAAAAAACTTTCGTGAACATTGGTCGACGCGTTCTTTGCCCCATTTCTTGTACAACAAAATGATAACATCATTATTCCAACTTGACGGTATTTCTCGCTTCCTCAGGCACATCGAGAATAATTTAGCAAGTTCCTCTTTCATCTTTTCACATCCCTTTCTATCGTTAAACCTTCATTTACTTCCTTAATTATTCATTTTAGATATATGTAGCTAAAAGGCCTAAAATTTATTTCATAAATTTATTTACTGAAAAAGATACATATATATTGCTATCTTATCTCCATTCGTATCTATAGTGGAAAAACCTTCACTCTCGTTATCCTCCTCTTGTTTGAAAAATCATTTTCTATCCCTTTCCTATTGAACTTTAACTGTATAAGGACAATTTTTCTTTAAATTTGCTTGTTTTAGATCTGTAACACTTAACCTTCTTACCTTTTCTACTGGCAAACTGGCTTCTAACAATTAAATCTGATTCCTATATGTTTCTACTTCAGCATACTAGTATACCATAGAATCTAACTCTCTATCTGGTTCCTCTACTGTGGCTACCTGTTACAGTAATACTGAAGTACTTTCCTTCTATGTCTGGAAGACGCCCATTCATTATAATTGATATTAAGCATGCCTCATAAGCATATATTGTAAAAGTTTTGTTGCTCTGTTTACTATTTTCACATAATTCTTTAAAGACTCATTAATTGACTACTGTGTCATAAAACCTGAAGCAAACTTTTTGGGTCAATTTATTACACAGATAATCCCATTATCTACAAAATTTACTACACAGTCGTAAAATTTATCGTACAACCTGCCTTCAGTACGACTACGAACAGCAAAGATAAATTTTATAAAGGAGAAACATCAGTCAAAAGATTCAGAAAATCATATAACATAAATGGATTTTTACTTTCCTTAAACTTTTGTTCAAAATATATGAGACAGTATGCTCCTTTATTTTGTGTTTTCTCTGAAATACTTACAATTTTTTTTCCTCCTTTCCTCTTTATCTTCAGGATCAGTGAAACTTTTATAAGGATACTGTCTAGATTTTTACTTTTGTTTTTCAAAACTCAAACTACTACATACCTTCCGAAGCGCACCTGTATTTATGCCTAATGAATGTTTTATTTTATTACCTTTTATTTCATCCTTTTCCTTTTGTAAAAAGAATATTTTCATTAGAAGCAATATCTTCTGTAACTTTCTTTAGAAAGTTGACCATACATTCATTTTCATGTCATATTTGTAATGCATTGGGATCGTTAACTGAACCTCTTTCCTGTAATGTAAGAAGCGTTGCCGCTCCTTCGAGCTTTTCGTCACTATACTGAAAAGATTGCATTATTGTTTCCTCTTCTAACACTACTTACCTCACACACACCTAAATTATTAGATATATAAAAATTAGTGTCCTTTATTTTTCTTTGAACAGTTTAAACTGCTAAAATTTCGTTATCAGAATAAAGCATTTAATTCTATTATCCTATTACAGGCAAAGGATTCAGAAAATCGTTCAAAGCTCTTTCCTTTTCCTCAACAGATACAACTTTCAGTCCGTTGACTCAGCTGTTAGGCCTCGAGAACAGAACAATGTTTGCTCGCGCTGTAAGAGTTCTGTTATCACACATACGTAACTATGCAGCAAGTAGCTGTAGAAAGGAATCCCTGTTTCCTTGCTAAAATAGAAAGAATTACTAAAATATACTTCCAGAATTGCTTATCATGAACAAGCGTGAGGCGTAACTTATCCTCTCCTCAATCCCACTCGTCTAAATTGTATTGAGTTCAATTGTCAAAACTTACTGAGGACCATTGCGACTGAATGTTTGCGTAGTTATGTCATGTATATGTTTTAATGTTTGGTAGAGCATAAGTATTAATTACATGTACTAATATGGAAGGAAATAATCAAATCAATTCAACTAGAATTGGCAACATTTATATGACTCTAAAATTAATTCCGAACAAGCTTTAGAATATGACAAATTCCATGCTTATAACTACAAAATAAAGTACCCTTGACACTCACCTTATGTAAACGGAAGGATCTCCAGCAACAAAGCCTCTCTTAATTTAAACGGCTAACACTAACAGATCCTCTACTTCTCCCTTACATAGGTTTTTATACAAGTTTCTTAAATTCATTCTAGAATATAAATTTCTGCAATTCATTGTGATCTCGCTTCGCAAAATCGTGACGTTTACCTGAGTATGTAACACTTGTGTGATGTCAAATCAGATACTATATGGTGCAATATTCAAGAGCAAACGTGAATTATAATATTTAGCTTCCGGGTTACCAATATCTCTAAAGAGTTTTCTTGCTTTATTTAACTTATTTTTTTCATACAGTTTATTTCTGTACATATGGGTTTGAATAAATGTTAGAGCGAATTTATCATCGCTGTACATACCGCCATCCTGGATATTTTAAAATGTATTTTCCTTGTGAAGTTTAATAAATTTTGTAAGTAACAAAAATCAAATTTCTTGTTAGGGATGACAAAAACGTTTAGCATTGTCCCATATAAACATATAAGAAAGAAAAATATATAAAAGTTTTTACAGTATTTAGAAAATCTATCGAACTGTTAATACATTGTCTTTTTCATTTGGTTCACACTTGTATACGACGTTCAAAGTTCATTTCCTTGTTACACATTCTAAACTTGAAGTAAAAAAAAGAAGAAGAAAAACACAGTCATTAACAGTTCAGTTCATATTGTAGCAATATTAAGAGTGTTGATTTTAAATGTTTATATTTCTTTCACAAGCTCCTTGAATGTTTTAGTATCAAAGTTCAAACATTGTCTGTAACATAGTCATTGTTTCCAATTGTCCGCATTATTACTATACATATCTACAAATATTAAGAGTGTTGGTATTAACTGTTTATGTTTCTTTTACAAGCTCCTTGAATGCTTTAGTATCAAAGTTCAAACATTGTCTGTAACATAGTCATTGTTTCCAACTGTCCGCAATTATTACTATACATAGCACAGCAACAAAACACTTTTCTTGGCATCAATGCGAAAAGTCTTTCTAACACTAAAATTGCATTTTCATTCCGTCAGTTTCTAACATTTTTTTATTAGCTAACTAGTTTTGTCAGTTTTTGTTCATACAGTTTATAGTTCCATCACTTTGTAAGTTCCTATTGCACTGTTCTTGTTCACTTATTATATATTTTTAACAAAGTAAATAATTTTCATATAATTGATTCATACTTAAAACGCAGTTCAGTGTCTTTTATAATGTAAAGATAATATCTGCAATCTCATAGCGGTTGATCATTATAATTGTGAGTCATGAATGCCATTAACAAATTTCCTTTTGGCGATGTAAGTTCATAATAGCTTTTCTTTACAGTAGCGTATACACAGAGTCCGTATTGCAAAATATGGTGATTGGATCGTTATTGGAATATTTTTATGTACAGAATTCATAAAACATCGGTAATTCTTTCTTCATTTTTTATACTTAATAATAACTAATATTTTTATACATATCTTTGTTAACTAAATATAACTTATAGCATATATAACTATATTATTTCCCTTCTAAACTCACTCACACTTACTCTATGGTTTACGGAACTCTTGAATTCTTCGCCGCAAGAATAAGCTAACTTTCATTACAAACACCTACTTTTCGAAGATCCCTTCTAATAGAAAAATGAAATAGAGAAAGATAGTATAAGACAAAAGAAAAAATAAAGTAACAGTGTCAAAGGTTTCTTATGTTTTCAACCTCATCGTCATAATTCATGGGATTTGATCATTCTATACATAGCAGGACAAATAACAAATAGCTAACTGTTTAGTTAGAAGTTGAGTAGAAGCGGGTGGATAACTGAGTAACGGTAAACAAACTGGGTAGTAAAATTTGCCACCTGGTCCTAATTTTATATAAACGTTTTCCCCTTGCCGGAATCCATTTCTATGGACCCTCAAGTCATTGAAAGCGCAGGAAAGTGTCCTCCTCCTCCCCCGGATGCGCGTGGGTTTTACTGTCCATGTATTTTATTGGTTTGCTGGTGACGAGGTTTGGGAGTCAGTCTGCAAGTAGCAATGAAGGAGTCAAATGATACTGAAGTTGTTATTACTCCACCAGTGGAGACCGTTCCAGCCTTGCAAATGCTTTTCGCGTGAATGAGGCATGTAATTGGTCAGCGATTGACGAATGGCTTTCCGACCGATTTTTGCTTTGTGAAGTCTGTTTTGGATACTGCTCTAGAGTCGTAATCATCTCTGCAGGAGTCATAGAGGTGGCTTTCAATTACCTGATATTTCACCTGCTGATGTCCATAGGATGTTCCAGGAAAGAACAGTGTCAGTGTCGAAAGATAAAAAGACTGTGAAAACGTTATTTAAAATTTATCTGGAGAAGCATCCTGAAGCAGCTGAATTGAGTGACAACTTTAATTGGGGCACTCGTTATATGCTGAGAACACGTTTGTGGGAAATGGTTGAGTTACTCGGTGCCAAGGATCGTACTCAACGATAAAAGACTGCGTTTTACCTTGAATAGTGGACATTATTTAGTGGAACAAATTATGGCTCCGTTTTTTAGTTGTAAAGATGGCTATATTGAGGACAAATGTATTTTTAAAGCAATAAGTTCATATTTAAAAGAAAATACTATTCAGTGTAACGAGTATAATTGACAAAGTGTACATGAATGTATGTACGTATGGAACACAGGAACAGTGATTGTGCAATATGTTGAAACTCACATTAATCATCCTAAAGATTATACGTTGATACATTTTGAAGAATGGTATGTACACGAGTTTCGACTTGCGTTAATGGTAATTTTGCAGAATCTTTGAGCATGTAATTATTTAATTGAATGGTCAAATCACCTGATATATCCACACGATGAGCATATAGTGTGACATCCTTCAGCTCAACTTTGAATTGATCATTTTGACCTGACATGAGACAGAATGCATCTTTGCTACGATACAATTTTACTCGAAGAGTAACCTTATTAGGGAGAATACGATCGATTCCTGCAATAACTGTATGCAGGCGTCCAAACGTTTCAAATTAAGCACTGCCACCAACATAAGAAGTACGTTTTTGAAATCCCGGGTTTGCATTTCCAAGAGTATCAAATTGACATTTGGTATCTTTATAACATAATGCACTGGTTAAATGTGCGAATGTAATATCCTAGGAATAATTCAAAATGGTTTCGATATATACACAATAAGGGTAAATACAATTAGAAGAAGAAGTCAACTTGTCGTTTAAGGCAACATCTGCTTGCTTGAATAGGGAATGGAGGAAATTGTTGACTGATGCAATGACATCGGCAGCAACGGTTGGAGGTCTTTCTGTTGCTAGGTGAAGATTTGAGCCATATCCACGGAGAATTATAAATTTTACTTAGAGGCAGGGGTATGCTGGATGGATATACTCTGCAGCAAGGTCCATTGATCCCGTTTCTGCTTTCCTTGAGAAAGTCGCTCCATAACTACAACTTTTAGCAGATTGTAGGGGCTGTGAATACGTGACGTCAGAGCGGGGCTAGAAACAGCCCGCAACTTTATCCTGCAATACTTTTTGAGTATTCGCGAGGCCCCCGGGATACTCTAACAGGCCTGGATATAAGGCCATAAATCTTTGCGTTACGTAGGCAAGTTGGGTTCATGGTTGCCGTTTTCACTAAAGAAGAAAAAGGGTCTGTGACTATCACTTTCTATTGTAGTGCCAGTTCATTGAGAGTTGTGTTATGTTCTGAAATTCACGACCTTTCATTAATTTCTTCCGAATCAGTGATTCATGATCGTACAATTGTTCCATATAACAGATTTACATTGTTTCTAGGAAAATACTTGGTTTGAATAGGTGGTCAAAATTTGATTTCTTAATAAGTCCTTTAAAAGCTTTTGAGCGTAGCATAGTAACACTCGCAATAGAGGATAAATTTGTTCAAGCATAAGTAATTAGAGCAATAGTCCAAAAATATGTATGAGAACCATCTATTGCATAATAAGTTTTCTTTGAAAGAACAGCTAAATTTATCTTTTCAAAAAGGTCCACACACACCTAACACAATAGATTGGGTTTACTCTATTTATTTTTTAAATAATGCAGAGCATACCGTATATGCGTATAAGAAATTCCGCTGACTCAACTTTCCAGGTAATTGATCTTCGAATGTGAAAGAACAGAAAATTCGTAAGTGAGAAAATTAGCTCGCTCCAAGAACATGAAAAAAAACGTAAATTTAATTTTGGACGCAATATAGGAAAACCTAATGTAACTTATAAAGGTAGTAGTGTTCAGGTATTTACTGACAAAATGGAAGGAGCAACTACAGCACTCACTACATATTTATCGTTGTTGTCAAATAGTAGGGATATAGTTGCACATTTCCCAGTAAAAATGTAATGCTAAAACGGTTTATGAAGAAACAGTACCTGTAATAGAAACTTTAACTAACACTGGATTTCACGTCATTACTCTCACTTCTATCAATAATAAAAAAGTCAACAAGGTTTCCCTCAGTCTCACCAGGCAAATGTTGGGATGGTACCTATGAACATGGGCCCTGAAATTTACGTTACAATATCCTCTCCCCCACTCTATCCCGGCCTGAGCCAAAGATGTCTAAAGGATTTAAAATAAATTCATAACTAATAAAACAATAGTTACATAAATATATTTAAAAAAACTATGCAATGGGTCTTTAAGTTCCAGCTTTAAAACCCGTATGACCTGGATGAAGATATTTTTCACTTGTATTTGACACTCTTCACTTGATAAAATCCATACGTAATAATTGGTTAAACCAGAACGATGTGGATTAGAACTATATTATACCTGAGACTCCCTTATGTACTAATGTCAGTTGTTCAAGTTTTTCAAGCCGTCAGAAGGTGTCCACACTCAAGACTATTGTAAACATCATTAATAAATTATAATTTTCTCTAAGAAAAGAACCTGCTACAGTAGAAACAGCATCTCTTAGGAAAAATTCTCTATCCATCTTCTTCATTTTCCCACGCTTATAGCAATTTATAGCGCTGAAACGAAGCAATTGTGTACCCTCAATGGTAGATGTTCGAAAGTGACAAGTCAATTAGAAATTCTGACTTTACGAGTGCTGGCTTTCATTCCGGAATTCCGAACACCCCTACTTGACGGTCTATACATTTTTTGTTATTTTCATGAAGTGAGGTGTTTTTGTAGTTGTTATTTTGCAACACCCTGACTGGGGTGGGATAGTCTGAAAACATTCATGGAATTCAGAACACTTTGCATTTCGGAATTCCGATAAAAAAATTCGCATTCTGAATACCCGAACTGTGCACTGAAGATTAATCTATAACATTCACACATCATTGTTTCAATCTTTCTTTATTATATATATATATATATAATAAAGAAAGATTG
>JAGDQP010041022.1:0-17074 GCA_022664845.1 Lepisma saccharinum | reverse complement strand
TGGGTTTTCCCGCCTTTTTCGTTTTACGTCAATTACCCAAATTTCAGTACAGAAAAATAGAAATTAACATTCACGGACTACAGTTCGTCTCGTTCTTCAATAATGCATACAATCAGTTTTAATAAGATACTAACAGTAAACTCAGGATTGTGTGCACACTCGTTTGGGACAGAATAATGTCCCAAAAGTGTCTGCGCACAATCCTGCGGTTACTACTAGAATTTAATTAAAACTTATTGTACCCATTATTGAAGGACGAAACGAATTGTAGTCCGTGAAAGTTAATTACAGTTTGCCGAGTTGACTGCTTTCAAGTGGGTACATTTGGAATGACATTCAATATTCTTCCTTTTAATTCATTAGCAATGACTATCTAATTTTTCGATTCCACACTTCGCTGGGGGCTGAGGGGGACGAAAACATCTGGACCTCTTCAAACCAACGGGTAGACAAATCAGCTAATTAATAATAAACGTGAGCTTAAATAAATGTTCTTTATAAGAAAAAGAAATAAACTTTACCCTATCTGAGAATCGAACCCCAGTCTCCCAGCCAGCAAAGCTCGACTCGACCATGCCATCAGCTGAGAAGCAACGATTTGGAAATGTTATTTACACAGCACACAATACGTAATAACGCTACTAGATGTCCTGACCGCACGTGGATGATACGGCTGCGCGAAATGTCCCTATCGCGAAACGGTCTACTATAATATGGTATCGGATATCGGTGATACCACTTAAGCAGTCTACAAAGCAGTAAAAAAAAAAAAAAAAAAGTTTTGGTATTTGAAGAGTACGGGGAAAGAAGGGTGATTTCTTGTAAAACGCGTTTTAAAGTGTAACTCTCCCATTTTCTCACATGTATTTAATATTCTAAAATTCGTAATAATTTGTGGATTATTTGCCCTTTTGGATTGGAACTGTCCTAGCAGTTAGCTGTCATTGTATAGTACTTGTTCCGAGTGCAAACTTATTTGTTATGCCTTTAAGCCCCCCCCCTCCCATCATTTACGTTCTTTAGATTTTCCACTCTTGCTTGCCTATACATTGTGTACAAGGTCTACACAGAGGAAAGGAGATCTTGTATAAACTGTGAGTGCTGTTTTGAATGAATGTAGACTTTTGGAACAAAGTTTGAAATGTGATATTTCAGTTTTGAATTTTTCAAGGCTTTCAAGCGACCTTGGCTTAAGCACAGAGTAAATGTGGCCTTTTGAAACAAACTCTAAATCGCCTTACTCTAGCTGTCCATTAACAGAAATTCATACAGAAACGGCAATGATGTCACTATATAAAACCAAAATAGAAAAGTTCTACTCAGTTCATTATTTACCATAACAATAGTTTTTGACGCACATTACTTTTACTCGCTTTGAGGAAAATACCACATGTAGGAAAAGAAAATGTCTTTATTTCCTCAAAGATTAAAGTCTGTCTCCTAACTGTATTGTCCGAACACGTTTAAAATATCAAGTTAGGAGGAAATAAACACAATATTTCTTTTGTTTTAGTGTGCTATGTATGCAATGGTGTGTAGTCATATTTTTTTAAAAAACATACAAACACAATTTGTCTAAATTTCAACATATCCTTAATTATATATACAGAACACATACACCAAAACTATTAATTTTTATATCATTTTTATGTTGTTATATTCTTCTACCAAAACGTCAACAAACCTTATTCAAACAGTAGCATAACATAAACATAATTCTGTCTCTCAACAATATAATGAAAATGTCACTAAGTGAAAACATAGTTATAGAAACGTTACGTCTTAACTTGAATATTATTTATTTTTTATTAAATTTATAGGCCAACACGTAATACGTGGTACATTTTATTTTGTTATAAGAGAGATCTCGGGCAGAGAATCTAAAGCTGTAGTCGTCAGCGTAACTTCTTGTTTCCATAGTATAAGAGATTAATCACTTTTAAGCAATCCTTTTCCTGTACATATAAGAGTAAATAACTCAAGTGTTTGGACATGAAGCTAATGATGTTGATAATTATAGGTAAGATTATAATTTTCCTTTAATTTTTGACCATTTACAAATTGTATCCGAGTCTGTTAAAATTAACAATTTCCTGTTTGGTCAAGTAAGTCCTTTGAAAACTACAACGTTTTCAGATCTTGGGCAAGTAATTTTACAACTTGTAAATGAATTTGTTGTGCAAACAGGACTCAATCTCTGAAAATTATAATTATCTTTAATGGAAATAAAAATGTTGAAATAAGCGTCAAGATTCCGATTCAAAAATATTGGGGCATACAACCATAATCATCAAATAGGATGGCATACATGAAAAATGTTATTTTACAAAAGCATTAAAGATACATAAAAGTTTACAAAATTTATTTCGTATTTAAGTATTTTTTATATAAATTTCAAGTCTAATTTAATGCATGATGTATGATTAATATCTAATACCATAGAAAGACATTTTTTAGTGAAAGTGTGTTCAATAAAATCTATATTTTGATTAATTTCCTTTCATGCTATTTTGTAATCTGCAATCTACCTGTAACTGGGGCCTCAAATTCATAATTAGATTCTTTGTTCCATAGGCCTTTTCTTTTTTAATTTTCATTATTTTTTTTTCAGTTTTCCGTAAATGCTGTGTCATGATAAGTAGAAATTGTTCACTATATCCCTAAGTGTTAATTATTTATTTTCAGATTTACCACCTCACACAAAATTCATCAACAATTACCGGTAGTAATTCCATCTAAAATCAGAGAATAAAATACTCCAACACATGTCAAATGAAATGTCGAAACGTGTAGTTCAAATCGATTGAGATGCCCAAACCTCTTACCTAATGCAATTTATCTCATAACAAATACACAATGCACTTAATCGTGTAATAGCATACACGATGGACAAAAGCATAACAGAATACACTTCATGTACTTCATCGCATAAGAAATACATGATACATTTATACGCATAATTGCACTTCATCGCATAACAGAATACATAATGCACTTCATCGCATAACAGAATACATAATGCACTTCATCGCATAACAAATACATGATACACTTCATCCCATAATAGAATACATAATGCGCTTCACCGCATAACAGAATACATAATGCACTTAATCCCATAACAGAACACATGATGCCCTTAATCGCATAACAAAATACGCAATGCACTTGAACGCAGAACAGAATACATAATGCACTTCATCGCATAATAGAATAAATAATGCGCTTCACCGCATAACAGAATCATTGTGTACTTAATCGCATAACAGAATACACAATCCACTTAATCACATAAAGAATACATGATGCATTTAATCTCATTTAACTTAAAATACAAATTCAGATGATGTAATTCATATAAATAAAAATGAAATCGGCTATTGTAATATAATCGCTCAAAACCGGCAAAACAGATGCGGATAATTTATTTTACACAAAGTTAGGGCTGGGACCAGAGCATGTTTCTATCATTTCACATTGATGATACAATAATTAAAAGTCTAGATATTTGGCAATAAAATGTCCACTGAATTGCTATGGATTTTTATTTCTTTTGTTTGTTTGTTATAAATAATGCACAACAATGGACCTTCTCTGTGGGAATTTGCATACCCTGTCCGGTTTTATCAAATTTACATTGTTGCCACCCGCTCTTCGTAATTTTATTGTTTTTCTTATTCACGAATTTGATTGACTTTAGTTTACTTACAATTTAATTTATTTATACTTTTAGGCTTCAGCAGTTGAGTTCCTTCTTCATCACTTGAGTCATGTGTTCCTTTCTTATTAATAAGTACTGTTTCAATTTTTTTTATATATATATTTCCTAATCTAAATACATATGATTACTACCCAAATGCCAACTTAACTGACTATAATCTTATCTGTTCACCAAGTTTAAACCTCTGCTAAATTTTAGTTTAATTCATTCACCATATCTTGTTTCCTTTATGCTTCTACTATTTTCAGGTTTTTTAGAGTTTAGTTTCTTTGAATTGTTATTAAGGTCTTAAATGAGATTATGAACTTCTAAGTACGATTTACAATTTCGTCTTCTGCCTTTCCATATTATGTTCATTGAACTTCTCCTCTCTCCCTAAGGGAAATATAAAATCTGTATATTGATAGAAAATAAGAGTTTTCATTGTGTAGCTCGCAAGTAAAATAATAATGAATAAACTTTCTAAATTAAATTATTTCTGTGTTTTAGGATTGGTGGCCTTCGAGGCTCCCATAGCTGAGACGAGGCGTTGTCATTGCAATTGTCCAGTTCAGGAAATTCCTGTTTGCGGCGTTAATGAGTTTGGACAGGTCAAACAATTTATAAATTTCTGTGTAATGAACTGCACTACCATTTGTCCACCAGGTAAGTAACGGGTTTATTTATATGATAACGAATTGAAAAGTGTCAATTATATTTACAACCAACTGTGGACGGATTTAAAACTGTGAGTCACGAACTTCTTTTAAAAATCCATACAGTGTAGAAAACTTGGATTTTAGATTAACTGAATCACAGCGAGGTATTTAACGTTTCTAAGAAGTATGCTAGACGTTTGAACAAGGCTTGTAGGTTTTTAGCAATATTAGGTGCCTTTCTCTACTCTCTCTAATCTAATACAGTCTGAAAAATGATATTTTTACACGAACAAGAATTTCTTGACTCGAAGTATTACAATTTTTTCAGGTGATCCATCTCAGACGTTTAAGCACTTGCTGAGAAGAGCAGGTAAAACACACAGATACCTTCAATCCTCACTGAGGTTGTTCCAGGGTTTTCCTCAGTCATACCAGGGAAACGCCGGGATGATACGTACTAACTGGTGACTACCGTCCAACGGCCTCTACCCCCATCCTACCCCGGACTGAACCTCAGATGTCTAAAGGCCATAAATAAATTCTAGGTCACATACAGACGCCGTTCTTGTACTGAAATATAGACCGGTATTGAATTTTTTTAAGGAATAAACCAACGAAGAATCAACCCTCATCAGGCTTTACAAAAGCCAGAACTTTTCCACAAACTGTGTATATTTCTGCATCAAACTTATTTCTGTAACTTATTATGACGATATGACATTTCCCTCATCACTACAGAGTTCGAATGACGCACCTTATATTCTAAAAATATGTATTCCAAAATATTAGTAGTGTGTTCCAAAAATATGTTGTTGTTTTTTTCAATAGTAAAATGAACTGTGGCAACATTGTTGGTAGGGGTGATACTGGGAGACGTGTTTTACCTCTGTCTTCCTCACTACGTAATTTTCAACGAAAAAAGGGTAAAGTTCAAAATATTAGGAAAATATAATTACTTGTTTACACCCAGCAATTCTGGGGAACATGGGAAATTTATTCTTTTTCCTTTCAATATTTTCATGTGATAAACAACTGACAATCAAAACTCGCACTTAAAATTTCATAGTTTGCGTGTCTAGTTAAGATGTTAATTTTTTCAGAACATTTTATCTGTGTCCTTTTTCGTTGAAAATTACATAGGCCTAATGAGGCAGATAGGGGTAAAATGCGTGCCCCAGTGTCTCTTCACCACCAGTGTAGCAAGAATCGTTTGTAATATTGAATAAACTTACATTTTCGGAATACAACAATAGTACTCCTAGACAAAGTTTGTAAGCTTTTACATATGGAGTTTCTTGCTCATGTTCGATGAAAACCCATACAGGTTCTCAGGAAATGTTACAATATGTTAAGTAAATGGGTTTTGTGCAAGAAAATGCACCCTGCAAATTAAAAAATAGAGTCTGGCAACACTTTTTTCATGCCTTTCTGAATAATAATTAATGTTTCGTAGATTTGTTCTAAAAATGTTTCGATATACAAGGTGTTTCTTTGAGTGTGTTTGTTTTTAATAATTACGTGGTTAAAAAATATGGATTGTGTAACTTTTAAGATACTCGGTACAATTATAATACGTATAACAAACCAAATTAACGATAAAAGGTACTATGCTTGACGCCCAACCCAAGAACTAAATTGGATTTATTTATGAACTTTAGGTATCTATTACTGAGGCCGGGATTGAGAAAGGGAAAGGATTCGGTAAGGCGTTGGTCAGGGGCTAAGACGAAGGTACCATCCCAACATTTGCCAAGCTCAATGTAATATATATTGTTTTAGAATATGAGCCAGTTTATTTTTCAGATAGCAATTAGATGTTATTTTCTGAGCAACGGAAGATTTTACGCTTTCGAATGGAAAGAGACTGGAGTAGGATTAATGGCAGTGTTTCTTCCACAAGATTTCATTCGGGAGGCTCGTAGGGGACTCACTAAAATTATAAATAATACATATTGATTCTAATGTACTAAAATATAAAATAATAATAATGTTACTGAACAATATGTCGTACTTCCTTAGTTAACCTCAAAATAATATGATCAATATTTATAGAATCTGCTATTATATACATATTTTAGTACGTACATATATAAATAATGCAACTATTGAGACTAGTCCTCTCGAGGGGAGTGGTTGAAAATCTCCGGAGGACAAAGTTCCCCGAAAACATGCCTGAAAGAAATAGTGATTAAGGTTTAAACAGAATGCCAGTCTTATGCTATATTGTCGAAAAGGCACGTTTTGAAATTTACAGGAGAGTAAAAAAAAAAGTAGTAGTATTTCTGCAGTTGAAAAGTACTTTCATTTACTTGTTTCCTATGCCTGCTGTTTCCTATGGAACTCCAATTTAAGATTATATATAATATTAAGAAATTAGAAAATGTAGTACGTTGTCAAGATTTTGAACTTTGACCTTGGAGATACAAGAAAGGTTTTGCATTGTTGCTATAACAATTGCGATATGACATTTCCAAGGCTTTCATTTTTTCTGATGTCAGGTAGTTGCAAATATATTTTGAACACAGGCGGTAGAATGACTTGGTAGGAAAACTAAATGCTACAGAGATTGTACTATAGATGTCAGTGTGGAAAAAATAATCCAGTCGTAAGAAAATGAAATAACTACATTATGTCTTTCTGCGATAATTATGGCCAGAAGAGTGAAGCGCTCTAAAATCGACGAGAAAATGAAAATAAATAATTTAAAGAAACTATTTAAAGACATACTTTTCTTAAGCAATTCGTACTAGAAAGTAAAAAAATAATTTTGTTCATGCGAGACTTAAGAGAAAAGCATAGGGAGTCCCATATACAGTCACTTAATAAATTCTTGAATTGGCGCGCTTTCCCATGCTCTTCTTTTTAATCGTGCATTTTTTTTAGTACGAATTGTTTAAGAAAAGTAGGTCTTCAAAAAGTTTATTATTATTTTTTTAGAATTATTTTGGTGTTCTGGTACTTTTTCTCAAGCTAATGTTTAGTACCCCAAATCCTAAGATGTTCTGCAACCAGTCGAACCCAAGATCATTGCAGGCTAGTATTTATTTTAGGATAAAAAAGTCCATATTTTAAAAAAAATACTAAAATATGTTTTTAAAATGTATAAATATACAGAAATATACGAAAGTAACAATGGAATATTGTATTGTCACCCGACTTACATCACTGTGCAAATTTTCATCATTGTATGACGTCGGGAAATGAGCTAAATTAACGTTGCAAGATTTGAGGACACGATGAACCAATGTGAACTAAAGAAGAGAATGTAATTACTGTATTCCCATTGGTTGCGTACTAAATGCCAGTTGCTGGAGATACGATAATTAAGCATAAGTTTCCAATGACTTTGGGAGTTACGACAAATTTTAGAACTTCATAACTTGGTAACCTACCTTGATTTGTGCACAATACTTACTGGGCATCTAGAATATTGCATGTCAACTATAAATATACCAATAATTCAGTTTCGACCACAAACGTAGATAACGACAAAATAGCTTGAGACCGCAAGAACATATTGTAAGGATTCTTGTACAGTAATTACTGTTTCTTGTGATACAGTTTCAGCACTTGAATGTTAAAAAATTAATTACTTTGTTTTAGCATTACAAACATTAAATATCTTCTTCAATGTTCAATGTTGTGTTCTTTATTTCCAGTATTTGTGTTGAGAAGTCCTGGCTTCTGTTGAGATGAAAAATAAAATCATGGTTTCAGAATTACGCATTCAGAGTCGACTGTATGTATTAATGAAGCAGAAAGTGGTGTATAATGCATTGCATTTCAATAAAATTACTTAACTGAATTTTGCTATTTTTTTCTGTTTTGTTTTGTTTTGTTTTGTTTTGTTTTGTTTTGTTTGTTTGTTTGTTGTTTTTGTAATATTTCGTTAGGGATCTGTACAGAAATATTGCATGTGATTTGATTTGATCTTGTAAGCAGTTATTTTCCTTTTTAACGTAACCGTAAAAATTACATTAATTTCTTCGTACAGTAGGTAATCCCCAGCTCGAAGACAGTAAAAGGAAGTCTTAGTGTTAAATTTATCATTAGGATATTGGAAACGGAAGATCGGTAAGAACATTATCTTGATTAGCGTAAAACTAAGTTAGACGTCACGATAGCTCCTAATGAGTCCTGTACTTTCAGAACGCATTTAAATAGTGTTACAGTGGCAGTGTAATGCCTCTTCGGAGCCATGTGTCTGACTTTTGTGACCGCAGTCCGCTACTTCCTTAAGTAGTTCCTCAATTGTCTTCACGGTACTGGGTCAACATCGAAATGTTAAGTTCCTACTGGGAATCGAAGACGGGACCAAAAGCGTGTGCGCTACCGACTAGGCCACGCTCGCAGTAGGAACACCTCGATTGTTTACTTTATTATCAGCGTACTTTTTCTGTACTTTATTGCCATTCTTTTATAACCTTCTTGTTCCTCCCTCTTTGAATCTCGACCAAGGTAAAATCCACGACAATTCAGATCACCTCTTTTCTTAAAAAAAAAAAAAAAAATAGTGATGACAACTTTGGCCCGGTTGACTACCTACCCTAACCTATTCTAATCTTTATTTACATAATCTAACCTACTAATGGATTGGTAGATAATTAAGAGACATTTCAAAGTGATTCGCTCAGAATTCTACCTGATGTTGGGTTGAGTAGACAGGTTTGTTGTTGGTCGAAATTGGCACTGGTCGGAATTATCGTAGTCGGCAATGTCAGGACATCCTTACTACTGGAGTTTGATCAATTCTTAAATTATAACATACTCCCTGGTTTAGCTAAACTTTTCCACAACAAATCTATTCATTAATGACTTTAGAAACTATGGACTGAAGAACTTTTTTAATTTTTCATCCGTACTTAGATTGTAAACAAACGAGAAATAAAACGTAATACCTAATTGTTCAACCAACTAGCAAAAATGACGGATTGCCTATTCCCACACAGAGCAGCATGATGTCGGAGTATGTAAATTAGTCAGTAGCAAGAATGGACATTTCCGATAGTATTTTTTTTATTGCAATAAAAAAATTCTTCTGTTAAAGTAGACTACGGAAAACATTTTCTTTCTGTGATGCAGTTAGCAAGAGTCATAAAGCCTTACTTCGAAACAGTCTCAGTCTTGCGCTTAATCGGGCGCCGCCATGTTATGACGTAATCAGTCTGCTGACTGCTTGTCATTAACATACAGATGGTATTTGATTTGTTAGTATTGTTCAAAAGAGATAGCAAAAATGGATCGAAAGAAATAGTATAAGTGGTGAACAACGTTTCCGTATGCCTTAACAAGTCATTTAGTTAGTTTTATTTATTTAAAATAATTTTTGCTTTTAATACTTGTTTAAGATATTGATATTATTTTGGTAGCTTTAACACTAATTTATAGCAGCTCCTTTTCCATGATTAAATCATACTTTCTAATAATGCTATTTGGAATTCTTGTATTTAAAAAGAATTACCTATTTTTTTTGTAAAAAATGTGGGCTCTTTCATACGACGATCGTATACTTTTTACCACGTTTTTATTAACTTGCTTTCTTGTCTGTCTGTTTGGTATAAATTTTTCAATCGATTTTAAACTAACTTCCCGATGAGCTAGAGACTCGAAACCTTAAACATAGCTCAGAAATAGATGACAATGCAATATTCAATCATTAGATATACACGACAGAATAATCCTGTTACTGTAATTAATTAAATAATTGGACATTATCCTTAAATGCACGCAACACCGCATCTATTGTGTGAAGTTTGGGTTGCCTATCTTGCAGGGAGTTTAATGTTCATGTATTATACATAAAAAATAATTAAAAAGGATTTTTTAAAAAAGATGCTTTTTTAAGATTGACGCAAAGTAAAAAGATTGACGAAAAAGTAAAAAATAATAAATTGAATTAATTTAATGAATCGGAAAATAAAAGCGTCTGTGCTCTTGCTTGCTTTTTCATAATATCTAAGAGCACCCACGCTTTTATTTTCTGATTCATTAAATTAATTCAATTTATTATTTTTTTTGCTTTTTAGTCCATCTTAAAAAAGTATGTTTTTTAAAAAAATCCTTTTTTAATTATTTTTTTTGTAATTATTTATAAACATCATTATACTGAATTTCGTTTCTCTAGATTCAGTGGTTTGAAAAATGTTTCGGCTGCCATTTTGGATTAAAGATGGCGACTTTTTAACGTCTTATTATATTATCGTGACTTACTCATGATGGTACACCTTCATTTAAAATTTTATTTCTCTAGTTGGAATGGTGTGGAAAATGATATTTGGGAGGCCATTTTGAATCTAAGATGACGACTTTTTCAAAATGTAATATTTTCCTAAACTACATGTTATGATACACCTTTATGCCAAATTTTGTATCTCTAGCTCAAACGGTGTAGAAAATGAATTTTTGTGTCCGCCATGTTGTATCCAAGATGTACCTTCATACCAAATTTAACTTCGCTAGTCCCAGCGGTTTAGGCTGTGTACTCTATACAACAATGGGTTTGGCGGCCATTTTGGATCCAAGATGGTGACTTTTTCAACATTTTGTAATATTTTCTTAACCTATTAGTGGTCATGTAACTTCATATCAAATTTCATTTCCCTAGCTTAAACGGTGTGAAAAATGCATTTTGTGGCCGCCATTTTGTATCCAAGATCTTTCGAAACATTTGGTAATATTTTCGTAACCTATTAGTGATAGTGTACCCTTATATCAAATTTTGTTTCTAGTGCTCTAGCCGTTTAGGCTGTGTATTCTATACAACAATGGGTTTGGTGGTCATTTTGGATCCAAGATGTCGTCTTTTACAAAATGTCATAAGCTAATATTACATTGTCATCCACTTCTGAGCTATGTTTGAAGCTTCAAGTCTCTAGCTCATCGGGAAGTTAGTTTAAAATCGATTGCAAAATTTGTACCGAACAGACAGACAAGAAAGCGAGTTGATTTTCTGTCATTTTGTTATATTTTGTACCGAGCAGACAGAACAGAAAGCGAGGTAATAAAAACGTGTTAACAAAAAGTTAAAAGTTGCGTGCGCTAACTAAGTGCACCACAATGTCAAGACATCAAAATTGACACAAACTAGCGATAAGAAGATCACTGCCAGTTATGACTGATCCCTGTCATTGCTTCGACCAATTCCTGTTATTAAAAGCATGTTTTGGTGTTTTAACTTATTAAAGTGTGTTCTGCGTATTTATACATTAATTATTTCGTTAAGTGATGATGTGAATATTCTTTCTCTTTCTTGTCTTTTCTTCTTCAAACTTCTGAATAAGGAACGTAACATAAGGAGAAGCATATACTGGTAACTACGGAAACAGTACAAACTGATTGCGTCAAACCAATCAGAAGATGATTTTCGTTGTATGACGTAGGAGATTGAATTCTCAGTATTTCATGCTATATTTCTACGTAGCGGAAAACCGCAGCGCTGAAATTTCAAAAACATTATATATTATTTAATCTGATGAACAGAAATAAATTGTAAAATATATAAGGACGGTGAAAACGGAAATGTCCATTGTACTGTACCATGATTATCAGTTTGCAGGGGTGTTAAGCCAAACTTTGGGGGGGGGCTAATTAGAGTTTTCTATTTTTCCTATCGATTTTAGCTAAAAAATTAAAGTTGTGTGTGTGTGCCAGATAATGTGAGGGGTGACGCCCCTTCATTGAGAGCGGTCCACAATGGGCTGAAATCCCAAAAAGCTGCTCAAAATATGAAAAGATTGTTCAATTTGCATGATAGTATGTACATTTAGGTTTTCGAGGTCGCTGATAACTATTATGAAGTCAAAATTCAAAAATTAAAAATAGCGGATCCAATATGGCGGGATTTTTTTCAAAATTATCCAAATGGGCTCAAAATTAGTTTCATTATATTTTCGAGGTCGCCATTAATAATGGAGGATCCAATATGGCGGGTAAATTCCTAGGTATAATTTCCAGATTTGACCAATTGAGCAAAAGTTATTTTTACTTGTTAACAGGTATAATGGCCTGGGGTAACTGTTACCCCGTGCGTCAAATCACGGGTTAAATAACTTTGTATGACCTTTTTTATTAATATTATTTATTTTTTTATTCCAAATTGTGTCATAATTAACCTTCTGGAATTCTGAACATCTGATGGGAAACAAGTGTATAAATCTTGCCAGGGCACCTACGCGCAGCTGCTTTTTGTGAATTCCATTAGATTATAGTATTGAGTGTGTCGTACAATCAATATGTTGACGGGATTCTGCGGAACTCGTAATTGTTTTCCTACATTTGTCAAAATTTTGTTTTGTAATTTTATCTTTTTTCGTGAACTTCAACAATAATTTGTGATAACTTCAACTTTTTTCTCAGCTTTAATTCGTTCAATTATAAATCTACGTACCGTCATATATTTCTTCCATTTCGAAAATAAAAATATACTTTTTTCACGTTCACATTAACTAAATTCGAACCGGTCAAACGGCACTTTTCAAATGACTATCGCAGGTATAATAAAAGAACAGATGTTTCAACGGAATTCGATACTTCAAGCATTCTAGTATTCGACCTAAAATTTAAAAATTATCAAATCGATTATTCTTTTACTTTTGGCCAGCTTTTTGGGATTTCAGCCTACTGTGTGGTCTGGCAAAATCCCTGGCCAGTATTCTGTAAGTGCTTAGCAACCGCATAAGGTTGATAGTTCGTTTCGTTACTAACAAGATATATTTGGTTGAAGAAGTGAGAGTAATATGGCGGCCCATTCATTAGAGAATATTTGAAAATATGTTATGGAGTTTATCTAATGGACTGAATAAGATTACAATCCCTTTGAAGTAATTTAACGCCAGATTTGTTGATAGGATTTTATTATAAGGAAAGGCATACTATTGAACTAACGTGAACTATTGAACTAACGTGAACTATTTAAATGTGATTGAGAAAGAACATGATGGTTCCTAGCTTCTGTTAATGTACAGAAAATTATTGATAAGACAATGTATATGATGAGACAGTAAGCGCTGGTCTGCTTTGGTTGTTGAGCAAACTCATGAATAATCGTGGATACAACTTCAAACAGGTTAAAAGTAGTTATTATAACAGTGGCAATCTGTATCTTTGTTACTCCGTTGGACAACACCTACATTCTTAAATTATTTAATTTTTATTTCAGTGTAATAATATTCTACCCCTCCGTGTTCAAATAAGCAATAGTTTCCTTTTAGGAAGGGAAAAAGGTACTTCACAAGTTCAAAGTTTAACCTTGGTGCTGTAATTCGCCCGCACCTCTTTTACAGCCCAATTCGCTACAGAGGCTTCCCCTCCGCTATATGCTCGACTGACATTTCCAATAGAAATTAGCACAGGGATTGGAAAGTTGCAGAGACCAAGCAAGTCAAAAGATGTTTTCCACTAATTTCTCCCCTCCTTATCTTTCCATTGCTTCCAGAAGGTGTTAGTGGCACGCAATACTTCCGCCCAGCGCCAGGCTGCAGAAAGCCGTCTGCTATTCCCCATCATTTACTCGCCGTCTCTGTGTGTGTATATGTGTATGTGTGTGTGAGAGAGAGAGAGAGATGCTAAATTTACTACTTACAGCTAGTTCGAATTAAGTAATGATCTGATTCTAATGGTACTGAATGCGCTTGTTGCTTTAATAATCATAAACATAGTAGTTACATTAGGCGACCGAAATATGTTCATAACTATCCTAGTTACCAAATTCACGCTTCAATATATTTGCCATACATCAACAACAACTAACAACATAATTAACACATAACGGTACCAATACTTCAAACTTGACGATATAATTATGTGCTCATTAATTAAGCATTTAGTATTTCAGTAAACATCGTAAAATATCACTTATTGATATCGGCGAACCATACAAGAATCATAAACAAACATTTTATAATGATCTTAACTTCCTTCTCAAACGTTAACAAGACTCAAATAGTCTTTTTGTTCAAAATGATGTGAGTAATTACAAACTCTTAATTCGGCAGAAATTTAGGCACTTTAAAAACTCATGACATCCACTACTTCTTTCTCTAAAAAAAAGCGGATATCAGAACAAACATTTAACTAATTATGTATCATCAACTATTAACTTTCATCAAAACAAGATAATTATTCTATTCACCGGTAAGTCAGTAATTGTTCATCCATTGTAGGATACGTACAACAGTTCGTTTATGATCGCACACCGATCCACAATCTTCTTGCATCTCACATTTTTTTTATTATTGATGACCTTCACAATCAAATTACTTGCGAGGATGTCTTATTCTTTTAGATCGTCTGGGTAACGCTTCTACGTTTAATCTTTCATCATGAGCCGATGATTCCCACCAATAATCTTCCTCTCCCGCTTTGTCTGGCTCTATATTCTCCACCTGTTTACCGATTTGATCAGTATGCACTACTCTGTATTTGCCCTTGATACACACTTCCCACATTCTCTGACCTATTCGTCTCTTTAGTTGTCCTCTTACATATTTTCACCATTGTTTTGGTAAGTTACGTACGAATACCCATGAACCTATCTTGATGGTAATATCTATTTTGACTCCAGTGTATTATCTTTCTCATAACTACTATTACAAATTTGATGATACCATTTGTTCAACTCCGTATTTGGATCGTAGTTGTACACCATTTGTACAGGTGATTTAACATTTAACGTTTCTGCTCCTGCAAACTTTAAATCTGGCTTAATCTCTTTATTCTCTCTTTCCAATCACTTACTGGTCCTGACGAAACCTGTTTTTTCATAAGGTTCTTTACTTCCTGAACTGCCCTTTCGGAAAGTCCGTTGCTTTGAGGATGGCTTAATTACTTGTATGTCATGCTGTATACACCAATTTACGAACTCAGTGGATGCAAACGGAGATCCATTGTCTGATACAATACATTGTGGGTAACCTATAAAATTGAATATGTTGTCTAACTTCTTTATCGTTTCGTATGCTGTAATGTTAGCCATCATTTCCATTTGAAGCCATCTTGAAAAACTGTCTATCATGAGCAAAAATTTATTTCCACCGAAATCAAAGAAATCGATATGTATTCGCCTGAAAGGTGTTTTTTTCTTTTCTCCACGATTCGAAATATTTGTGATATCTACCCTTTTAATATTCCACACATCTCGCACCTTTGTTTATAATGATTTCTAATTCCTTCTCCATGCTGGGCCACCAGCAGTACTGTCTCAAAGTAGCTTTCGCTTTTAACTCTCCTAAATGCACTTTATGTACTGAATTTAAAATTTCAAACTTAAATGCAGGTGGAACAACTAATTTTGTGCCCATAAATAAACATTGATGATCTCCGTACGTTTTACAAATTATGTCTATACTCTTTCGATCTGTAAATTTGTGGCAATGTTTTGGGCCATCCCTCCCTGGTCCACTGATAAATATTGCGCATTATGTTCTCTTGTTGTATTGCTTCTGGTATTGATTTAACCACTAATGAATTAGTATTAATATTTAGTATATAGTTTTGAGAAGCAATATCATCTCCTGATCCTTCATCAGAAGGAAGACGTAATAGGCAGTCTGCAACTGGTACTTGTTTAGAATATGTTATATTATAACTATAACCTGATAAAAATAATGCCCATCTCACCAATCTAGGATGTATTGCAGTCGGTATTCCTTTATCTTCACATCAGTAATAACTGTAAAATGTCTACCGTAGAGATATTGATGATTTTTTTTTTACTCCATATACTAAGCTTAATGCTTCTTTTTCGAAGTGTGAATAATTGCGTTCCGCAGGTGACAGAGTAGCCGAAGCAAACGCTACAGTTCGTAAATTCCCATCTTGTATTTTATTACATAGTTGTATTCCTAAACCATAGGGACTTTCATCGGTAAGTAGGAAAACTTCTTCTTGTGAGTTAAATACTTGATTTCTAGTACTGTGCATAATTAGACTTTTGATTTTTTCGAACTGCTGTTGGTGTTCTTCTGTCCAGTTCCATCTAACTCCTTTGTGTAATAGTTCATGCAATTTACGAGCATGCGTTGCTAAATGAGATATATTTTTTTTGGAAATAGTTAACCATTCCCATGATAGAACGTAATTGGGTCACGTTTTCTGGACGAGGACACTTATTTATAGCATCTTTGTGATTTTGTAAAGGAATATATCCTCTTGCGGATATAGAGTGCCCTAAATACTCTATCTCGTGTGAAAAAAATTGACACTTGACTTATTAACTTTAATATTTAGTTGTTTAAACTTCTGTAATACTAGACTAACTCTTAATTCGGCAGAAAGTTAGGCACTTTAAAAACTCATGACAAGAGAGAGAGAGAGAGCGTGTATGTGTGTGTGTGTGTGTGTGTGAGCGTGTATGTGTACTCGCGACTCGATCTCTACATAATGATACAGGAGTGACTGCTTAGTGTAGATAGACGCCAGAGCAAATATTAAATTCGTATGTCCACTTCCAATGTGGACCAAATTTTCAGTTTTAACTCAATCTTATACGCAGAATATATCGCTGTGCGGCCCGTTCTTTTTTTAAGTTATAATTCCTGAGTTATTCATATAATAGTATACCATACTCTGCATATAATAGAAAATATTGCAAATAATATTTATGTTTTTTGCAAGAATTAAGACATAAATAAGAAACGACCACATAGCAATATCGAGCGTAAAAAGCTGAATTAGGTCTGAAAATTTGGTCCACATTGGTTTAGACTGGAAGTGGACA
>JAGDQP010041021.1:0-17075 GCA_022664845.1 Lepisma saccharinum | reverse complement strand
TATATATATATATATATATATATATATATATACTTTCATATTGTACCGATCTCAATAGGTATATTTTTCTTCGAAATCTACCTAAAAACACTAAATATTTTGTTCCCGAAATACCTTTTTGGTGACCTTACGATGAAGACTATTGCATCTTAGATATGTGAGGAACTATGACCCCACAGCACATGTTTGACCATTAAATGAAAGTTAAATACTCCCAGAGAGTACACAATAAATATACTCTCTACACAATAGAAGGGATATGTATGCCAGCATTATTCATACCTGGATAATTTCAGTACATGGAGTATACATTTTATATGTCAATGTCCGCCTTCGGAAAATTTCGGAATTATTGTTAACTTCCCAATTACATTTTAATTTTCTACTACTACTATACTTTCATCCTTATGGCGTTACAACACTTTGCAGTGCAACGTGCATCTTTCTCCAATTTTCATGGTTATTTTTATTCTATCGGAATATATTAAGAATATTCTCTGTGTTTTTTTCCTTCATGATACCAATCATTCTAATCCGGGTATATTTGTAATTACCGGGAAAAGTCCCGGCATATTTCTAATTACCCAGGAATAGTCCTGGAATGTTAGGAATTAAAATGTAATAATTCCACTTCAGTGCGAGTGGTTCGGGGTTCGATTCCCGGTGGGGGCTCAACATTTCGGTGTTGATCCAGCATCGTAAGGACAATTGGGGAGCTTATGTGAATAAAAGACAGTGGCGATCACAGTTGAGAGCTTCGACTCTCCCAATACGTCTTGTCAGCGTGCGAGAGGAGACCAACCCTTCTCTCCGGGAGAGGCCTCATCCTGTACTGGATTGAATATGGCTGTGAATTATAAATATATATTCTTCTTTATGCATATTTTAGGAAAATTTAATATTGATACTTCTATGTAACACCGACATAGATGACGAAGCTATGTAAAAAAGTATAAAATATTTAAATGTTTTGCGTATGTAGGTAGGGTTCGAACCAACTTCTCCAGCTTTATGAACAAAAAGAAAGAGAAAAACAATGAACACCACGCGAAAACCACGGCTACATATCATTATGGTAGAACAAGCTTCGGGCTAATCTCTTGTTCAAATGTAAACGAAGTAAAAATTATATAACGCGCCTTTTTGTTTAATTTTCCATGTTTCATGTATCTATGATCTAATTTTCCATTTAATGCTATTTCCCTAGATTCTATACGTATGAAAACTATATCCTGCAATTTGATAAAAGTTTAAAGAAAGGAGTTTACGTCCCAAGTGACAATTAGCAACACTTCATCCCTACTGATTACGTACGTACTTCTATCACTGTTTTATATTGATTTTATGATCAACAATAGTGAAAGAATAACTTTCTTTAATATATTTAACCACAGAGAATGCTTGTCAGTAGATGCTAGTCGATTTCTTAAAATGTATTTATTGCTTTTATTTATCTTAGAGTCAGACTGGAGAAGTTAGCTGTAGAAACTGATGTAACTTGTAACTCAATATTTGAAAACCGGAGAGTGGTTATTCATGTTTTGCGACGTTACCACATAATTAATATCAGAACTTACATTGGAGGCCTACAAGTGGGTTTTATAAAAATTATAATAACAAATAAATATATTACGATGAAGAAAACTCAGTCTGGTTTGTAGAGGAACTTATCTGTTAATGAATGGCTTATTCCTAACAGGTTTCTTACAGTAGAAAACATTTAATTTTGTAATTAAGGCTCGTGAAAGAAACCGGTCATTTTATCATTGAGTGTACCGCCTATTTTCAATATCCAGTAAGAGGTCTAATCAATTCCTGCATGAAATGTAAAAACCAGAAACTTTTATTCTATCTCGCCCAAAGTTAAGAAAACAATCATTCTGTTTTATTCTAAGTCACTGCCTAATAAGCTGTTCGTGACTATAGTGTTTTTTTATGTCACTGGACTTTTGTAATTTGTATGTAAATTTTGTTTGATTCTATGTCTTTATCCAAAGAACTTTGCTCTACATGTCGCGTGACAAGATTGCTGCCAATAGTACGTTTTACAGAAAATGGTTGTGAGAGGAACTGCTTTGAAATCTTATATTGGAAACTTAAGTATGACGCAAATTAGTGATAATTTTATTGTTAATGGTTTTCTCAAACAAAGCGTGTCCTTTTAAGAGCGGTGCTTTGTAGATACAACGAAGAATGTTACGTCTATTATTAGCATAATTTAGTTTTTAAGTACTGTGACCAGACAATGGGCCGGCCGGGTGGTCGAGCGGTCTGCGGCGCTAGGCTATCGACTCAGCGGTCCTGGGTTCGAGTCCCGGCAGGGGCATGGGTGTGGATTTTAACACTTAACAGCTAAAGGCAAATCGTGACGGGCCGAAGTCCAAAGTTACTAAACTGGCCCATATGAAAAAAATAAAGTTTTTACCAGAGAATGTGTTTCCTTACAGATGAAGTGTTTCAAATGATGATGATAATGAAATGGACTTAAGTGCCACTGTTAGGTCGGACACACTCGATAACGGCTATGTGGACCCTGACTATGTCCAAAGTAGTAGCAACGACGACGATGACCAGCCTGCTGGACTTTCTAACAGCAGCCAGATGTAGGCATCATGCGTGCTTGTTTGATAAAAATCTGACCTTTCTTTCAAAATAGGTAGAACGCAAATGTACCTAGGCTAACGCAGTTTCTAAGAGTGGTTGTTTAAAGGGTCGTTCCTTCAGGCTTAAATGTGAGATCTTTTTCTTCCACCAAGACTGAGAAAAATGTGGTATTACTAGTTACAACTCAGTCTTAAAATAATGACTTGCGCTGAAAACAGCGTCAAATCAGACATTATGAAAAAAATGGTCATGAAAGAGATTCGATCTGAAAGTCCCTCGTTAATTTGAAATAAAACTCAGCTGGGAAAATAACCATGGACCGTAAGCCCCATTATCTATTATGATCATCGCAAACAGTCCCAGATATCTTCGATGTTCTATGGAATATCTATAAAAGCAAATTGATTTTTAAATTATTTTTTTACTTTACTCGCATACCAGAGTTAGGAAAATCAATTACGTCAAGGATTCCCATTCAGTACAATCCAATTCAAGATATACGCAGAATTGTAGTGAAAGTCCCATTGCTTTGTTTTGAGTTGGTACACTTTTTAATCCTGTTGGAATCTTAACATTACTGCTATTAATAATTTGTTCATTGTGTTTGTTCTTCCTTACTATGAACATTTAGTTTTCAACACAAGTCAAAACAGTGTTTCTTAGCTTAATTTACTATGTACTGAACAGATATCCTGCCAAAACTCTTTGTCTTACAAGGGATATATGCGAACCTTGACAGGTAGAAATTTATGAAAATGATACCCTGACTAATTTTGGATCGCTAATCATCGTGGTGATAGTCACTCGGTGCGGATATGCCTTGTTTACCCGCTACGTATAATGCATATACCATTCATTGACCGGGTGAGGCTGTGCCGAGCTATACCCCAAAAACTCCTGAAAAAGGCAGAAAATGAAAAATGTGTGCAGGTAACCTGATATCTACGAGAGTGGGACACATGACAAAGAACACGGCTATTGTGTCACACAAGCGGTGTTGCCACCCCAACACAAACTTATAGTTTTTCAAATAGAACGTATACCACTTGATGGCATTAAAACATTGGCATAAAAAGTGAGAGAAATAAGCACAAGGTGGTTGATCAGTGTTGCCAAATAAGAAGAATGAGGCTCTGAAAGTGATAAATTGTGGGGTCTGTCCAGAGAAACGAACAATGTAGAAGAACAACAATACTGCAGAATGAAAGATGTACAGTAGGGAGTAAATTACAGCATCCAGTGACTAACGGGCTTGAGACAGGAGGCACCCCAAAAAGGGCACACCTTAGAGTAGCCGTAGAAAGAAAAAGTCCCAGTGGACATAGTGCGGAAATTTGAACGTCAAGTCTTCCTGTAGTGCAGCAATTCCAATGGCGTTTGTGTGGAATCGACCAGGAGCTAGAACTAGCAATAGTATAGCAACATGAGTCAAACGAGCGAGTTGTGGAAAGACGATAGTTGGTTCGACAATGATTTTGTGGAGGCCCTTGAACAACTCAAGCAAACGCTGGATGCTTGTGCCACGGGAAGTTGTTTCCGTGGAAGCTAGTACCACGGGGTGAGTGTAACAGGACGACATACCCAGTATGAACCCAATGTACGGCAGGCCGCTGACACAACTCTCAATGGTGATTGAACGTTATAGATGAGCTGTGTATCAGTGACGCTATTGACCAATGGGAGTGTGCGGTGTTTCCGCTAATATGTTCTGGTTGCTACCGAGATGAAGGCAGTCTATACGCTCACACCTGTTTAAATGACAACGAGGAGGAGTTTAATACCAGCACTCGAACAGCTATATTCACACCTGAAAACCGTTCCCAAATTTTTTAGTTGTACCGCGAACATCATCCAAACACTGCATCATACACAATTTTAATATTTTATTGCGGGTTTCGAACACTTTCGCAGATTTCGAGCACTTTGGTACGTAGTGAATGTCTAATAGTATGAAGGTGTCGTGCTTGGACACTCAAAAGCCTGTGTACCCAATGGAACAGTTTTAAGTGTAGCTACGGTTTTTGGGCACGCAAACCATAGGGTACCACAATAATCCAAATAGGAGAAGTGTCAATGTGTGTGTACATGAATTCCGCAAGCGTCATGGTACGATCCGGTGAACGCAAACTGTACAAGGACACGGAAATAAGTTGTCATGTTGGTGGAGCCAGAGTGAACAATAACATATATACAATCGTTAAAACAGAAACATATAAATACACTACAACTGTATGTAAAGAGAAAATTAATTTTATGGTCGTAACAGCACTTATATATATATATACATCCCACTATCATTGCGACTCACTTACATTTAATATTTACCGTCATTATGAGACCCCCGTGTTTCTGAGATCCGTATTCGGATCTTACTTTACAAGCAGTGTTATTCGCACTCTACAACGTCCAAGTACCTCTAAAAAATTCACTTGTGAAATTGGATCCGGGTTTCCGTTTCATAGAAAAATGCATACGAAATGTATAGTTTAAGTTCCTGAACATTCCGTGCGTGCCGGTGCTCTCGCTAATCGTATAAAGTTGTATGTTTTTTTTTCACTCATTCAATGTCTTTAATGGAATCCGCATAGACGTTGACAAACCTGACACGTCTTGGCTAACATACTTAACTGCGCTTGCGCTCATTTCTCCCACAAGTTCTTGCTATCTTGTTCCTCACAACGTACAGAACTCACAGTGTCTATGTGTGTGTTTGTGTGATTTTGCACATACATATTGAAAAAAGTGAAGGGCTCCTATTTGGATCACGAAAGGAGGTTGGATGAAAAAAGAGCAAACTTGACCTTGGCGTTCCATTTGGAAAGGACAAAAGGACATAGGAACCAAATTACGAAGCAACAGTGCAGAAATTAAGGTCATGAGGCCATCTTAAGTAGCTCTGTGTTAGTGCAAGAACCCCTCGCAATCAAAAAGTAAATTGTAATGACTCTAAAAGTATAAATGATATAGAGAAACTGAAAACAGTTTTAGTATCCGAGTCCCCGAGAGTTTTCAACCTCAAATATTGGTGGTCCTCCGTGAAGTTTGGGTTTGACGCCCCCCCCCCAACTATTCAAACACAGTAGGGGTAGAAAAAAGAAAAAAAGATTTGGGTTCAGCGAGCTTCAAAATGGAAGCAAAGAACAATTTAGGGTGACAGTTTTAGGTCCCTTGATAACTAACTAAATCTATGGCTTACGGAACTCGCAAGTTCATCGCCGCAGTAACAAACGTTCGCCATTGGATTCTATCCTGGGCAATATCAAGCCAGTTTTTATCACGAACACCTACTTCTCGAAGATCTCTTCTAATATTGTCCTCAAAACGACGTCTCGGTCTTCCCAATGGCCTCTTTCAATCCGGCCTTCCAACCAGGATAGAATATAATCTTCGTTTTTCCCCATCCGAGCTACATGGCCTGCCCACCTTAGTCGTCGCGATTTTAAGTCCCTTGATAGCAAAAACTAAAATAAGGAACTTTATATCTCGCCCCTGTCTGTCTGTCTGTTACAAGAAATTATATCTGAGGATGCAGAAGACGTAGGAACTTGGTCGAGGTGTAATTTGAAAGCTCTCGTTAATTCATTAGGAATGGCTATCTTACTTTCTGGATCAGTCACCCCCTATAGGGTGAAACGGGGGATTGGGGTACGACTCAGGCTCTTATATCTGGAACTAGAAGACTTAGGGACTTGCTGGACATGTCACTGGATAGCCCTCGTCAGTTCATTAGGATTGGCTCTCCTACTTTTTATTAGACACCATATAGGGTGAAATGGTTGATTCGGGTAAAATTTATCTCAGGAACTAGAAGACGTAGGGACTTGGTTAAGGTGTCATTAAAAAGGCTCGTCAATTCGTTAGAAGTGGGTTTCTTACGTTTTGATTTCACAGCCCCCAGGGGTGTAATGGAGGTGGCAAAAGCTATACAATTCCACGCGCGTCTATCGTTGTACCCCAATTAAGTACTGTCTTTGTTTGGCACTGGCAAGGTCGCAAAGGTATTCCGGGTCCGACGTTGTTTACCAGATATCAGTGTTACCACTTTTTTCATTTTTTAAAATCCTCCTATACACTTCGACATAACCACACGAACTTGGCATTAACATTATTGTGGACAATGTAACAACACTGTGGCCCTAAGAACCCGAGTTTTCATTATTGCCTATGAGAAAATGTAACATATTTTGTGTTTCAGATGCTATCAAGGGACCGGAGCCATCGCGATTGTTAATTGAATCGCAGCGCTAACTTGTTTCACTTGAGTAGTAAAAACAAGCCCGAAGGGAAATTAAAAACTACTAAATCTACTACAAGAAAAAAAGTAACATCAGCATGATTATATTAAAAAGGTTTTTGTTAATCAATCCTTAAATAATAGAGGTGCGAGGGGTAAAAGTAATAAATGTCCGGTTTAACGCTTTTTTTCGAGTTTTTCGAAACCCCGGTGGTGGTGGGAGCGTATAATCTATCGGATGACTGAATATGTAAAGAAGAAAAGTAGTGCAAGTAGAATGAGGAAGAAATACAGCTACGCACAAATTATATTATCAGAAATAAAATGTACACATTAATTCCCTTCCTAACGTTTTTTGGGAATTTGAAAACTGTCATCTCTTGTCAGCTCCCGTGGTTCAGTAAATCCAGACACTGGAATTTGAGTTATTTTGTGGCGTTCAGGCAACTTTGGCTCAGGCCAGGATAGAGTACGGGCAATGATGAGGAAGGTATCGCCCAGGGCCAGTCTTAAGTTAGTACGCCGGCATTTGTCTGGTGAAACTGAGGAAACCCGTGGAAAACCTGTCACGATGGTCGCCGGCGGAGTTCGAACCCACGTACTCTTCGCAGTCAGAGACGTTACCCCCTAGACCACAGGCTAGATGCTGGTATCTGGGTTTGAGTAAGGACTAAGGAAGCGGATCGGGCTTTAGTGCAGCTCAAGCTTTCCATTTTGACAATCTTTCCATTTCTTTATTAAGAGAATTGAATCGCCTTAAATCAGGCGGTAGTTCGTCTGACTTCGAGACGGTCGACCCGTGTTGATATCCCGGCCTGGACCCTGTAGAATTTCCTGTAGTGCTCTAATGCCTGGCAGCCTGAGATGCATCCTGCTTCCTTTTGAGTACTAGAGTGTCCATGGTACTTCTGGGCAAGGTATACAGGGTGATTCACGACGAAGTGGCCATACTGCGGTGAGTGATTCCTCACATCATAACAAGAAGAAAGTTTCGCTGAAAATAATTCGAAATGTGCATAGTTATCGGAGCTATAGACTCTCAAAGTTATGGCGGCATCGTCAGATATGACGTTTCATCTCGACACATAATTACCTAAGCGGTATCGGTGTAACAAATCACACTCGAAATAGTACCCAATACACTTACTTAAGTTATGTTTATGATTGGCGAATGCATCTTGGTGGCTATTTCTTTGCTTGCCCTATTAAACCATTTAATTCAATGACAACATAATTCTTGCATGACGAAACATATTAATGTACATTGCTTGAATGGATGGATTGGGTATCCTACGAGTGTGATTTGTTAAACGGACACCGCTTGGGTCATTATGTGTCGAGATTATTTGTGGCGATGCCACTGAGAGCCCGTAGCTCCAATACAATGCAGATAACGAAGATTTATCTAAGGAACTTAATTGTTAATTATTGTTATGATATGAGGAATCACTTACCTCAGTATGGCTGCTTCGTCGTGAATCACCCTGTATACAAATTATTAGGTAGTGACCCTTTGAAGGAATTGTCTGCCTCTTTGAGGCGCGATGCCACATATGAGAAAGGTGATTTGTAACCTAAAAAAATACAATAGCTTTTCCTCAACAATCGCTTAGTCTTCCACAGGGTTGAAGATTTTCTAAGGATAAAGAAAAAGAATGATTTATGTTCCTACAATAGTCATGTAATGCATCGCGTTTTGTCAATTGCCGGGAAAGATCAAATAAATGGCATAATTTAAGTTAAACAAGACTCTTGAAGAAAAATCCAATTAAATGGTATAACTGAATTTTATTTATGGCATGTAGTCATCTTAGGTTCAGGCCAGAATAGGGTGGTGAAAAGTACGTTGGAAGGTATTCGGCCAGGACCTTTATGTAAGTACCACTCCAGCATTTGCCTGGTGCGACTGAGAGATAAGGCGAATTGAATCAAGCGGAATAATACAAGTTCTCGTCAATTTCAGTTGTTGTATTGTAATCGATCGCAGTGGTCTAGCAAAGGAGGTCATTGCCCTTAAAAGACAGAATTATTTTGCACTAATAATTTAAGTCCTTTTAACACTTAATTTCATTCACCATATGTCAGAAATAGGCAATGTTAGAATATATTTTCGTACATTAAATGTGTTTCACATATTGAAAAAAAAAAGTGTTAGTACATTTTATGTAGACCTACTACATTTCGAAACTTGACAACATACTAAATCCTGCTTCAAATATGAATGCAGAGGATCATTATAAAGTATTTATCCACCAGGAAGAAACAAAGAAACAGAGACAGAGAGTGTTTGTGTTTGTTTTGACATTCGAACTACATAAGCATGCCATATTTTGCATTTTGAAATGCCATTCCCGGCAAATCGAATGGTTCGCAATTTTGTGCCGATCAACAGAAAAAAAAACAACGATATCTTGAAATGAAGCAGAAATTAACAAAGTTTTTCTTTGCAAATTCCTTTCAAATGTAAATTGATTGTAACGTATTATATCGGCATTTGTCTCCTGAAACTGAGTAAAGCCCGGAAAAATCAATCTGTATGGACGGCAGCAGGACTCAAACCTATATGCCTCCCCAGTGTCGAACTCGCGTACCTACCCTATGCTGATCCACAGTCCGCGACGATACTGCCTGGGTAGTTCATAGCGTCCCCGTGTAAACGTAAATGAAAACGGAAATATGTAGCCTTTAGCCTATTAGGTTTTCTTAAACCTCAGTAACTACAAAACAGACAGAGATGAGCCATACATCACTGGATTCCACATGACTTTGGGAACAACTATGACTAAATCTAAAACTGGTAGGTGCTTTCCAATAGCTTAGCATTATCTTTTGTAAAAAATGACGGTATGGTATTTTATTTTTGAACAATCATTTGATTTATACAGTGGCGCTATGCTTTTTTAAACTATTGTGTAGCATGTTTGATTACTTTTTATTTTATTATGAAATATTTATCTGCCTGCATTGCAACAGTGCGGTTGCATATACAGATTATATTTGAAAGAGATAGCTTATTATATTATTCCTTTTGATTAATTTCGCCTTATTCCTCGGTCACCCCAGGCAAATTCTAGGATGGTCTTTTCAGTAAAGCAAGGGCCGATTCCTTAACACATCTATTTTTACCATATTCCTTCCTGTGCCAAAGTTGTTTAAAACCATCAATAAATAATTCAAAATTCTAACCAAAATAGAATAGATTCTTCACATAAATATTTTGTCCACGATCATCACCCATTATATAGAATGCCTGATTTAATACATTGCCGGTGATATGTGCAGTTAGTGAGTAAAGCTCTTCCCTTTCCGTAAAAATTGATTTGTGAAGTCTTTGGACAGGTAATTAAATGGATGAACTGATTTGAGTAAAATTTCCACTAACCTAAAGAGAGCATAACTTTCTGTAAATAACACGAAACAGAACATAAATAGGTTGATCTATTTTAAAGTTATTCAAAACGAAATATTGCCAAGGCTCAAGAATTGTTTTCGCTGACTGTACATATATAATACAGAACCCGACTGAAGCGAAATGTCACTAAAATGTGCTATTCAATAAACACCTGTCGCGCTCATTGTTCATAGCACTATTTGTAGAATATCAAAAGTTATATGGCATTGTGATAATTAAATAATGAGAAAATATAGACCCGGTTCAACGTCGATACTGACGGAAGTTTCCCTGTTTTCACTTGGTCACACCATGCAGATGCTACGATGGTTCCTTCACTAAGGACAGGACCGATTCCTTCGCACATCCTTCTTCCCCCCCTACTATGACGGCCTTGGCCTGAGTTAGAAACTATAACAATAATCAACTAAGTCAGCGATAAAGAAAAAGTTTACCATTTGTCGCAATACACCTTAGGTGCGAAATTCACAGTATACGCATAGATAAAACTGCAAAGCATTTTCCAGAACTGGAATGCTAAAAATAAATGTAACAAGAAAGTCAATTAAATCCTCTTACAGCTATTAAAATCTTGTTACATCTGGAAAACACAACACATTTCAATCACCCGCGTTGTCTTATCACAGCTGATTCACTGTAATCTTCCCATATGTAACGTCATAGAAACTTGCCCGAGATTGATTCGGGTGTGCAGCCGAAGTGAGTACCCCGTTCTCCTGGGTACCTTGGACGGTAAAGGCGGTCGAGCAAAGAACTGAAAACCCTACTTCACTTCATGCAATATAGGTCGAGAATGTATGGATCACTACTTCTACGTGCCCATGCACCGTTTCTGGCACGATCGCAACTCTTACCTCTTTTCACCCTTAACACGTTAAAGTGTTCTCATTTAATTGCAAAATATATAACTATTGCATAATAATAATAATAATGCAGAATCATATGAGCAGAAAGTTCATTACGATACTTAAATGGGAAAAGTGCGTTAATTTTCATTTTTCGTCGTGAATTATGTTAACAGAGGAATACAGATACCTTGGTACCTTGAATACAGATCTTGACTCCTATTCGTTTTCCAACAACAATACCAAGCAATTGGACATTACAGCCTGTACCTTAAGGTGCTGTATAGATCGGACATTTACTTTAACTTATTTATAACTTCAGGGCATCTTTGGATCAGGCCAGGACAAGGTAGTTGGGATTCAAAGAATTGGACCTGCACATTTTGTTAAAGGAGATCCGCATCACTCCATTCAGTAGACTCCGCCGGGACTTAAACCCCTGACCACAGACCATCCTGGGGTTATTGATTCTTCACAAATCTCCTCTCACATTATATCTGATAGTTCAACATTGCAATGACTCCATACCTGACAAAAATGATGAAATCGAGCAAATGCTGTGAAAATATTATATTGTAATAATTGATGATACCTAAAATGATGATGATCCTTTATTTGAGAGTAATACCTCATATTGAAAGACTAATAAATATTGGAGACATAAAAGCGCTATGACCTACATTAAAGTAACAACACACTGAGCAGCTGTAACTCAATTGGTAGAGTTTGCATTGCAATCGGAAGCTCCTAGGAACGATCCTAGTGACTGTCCATCCTGTCCAAAGTTCTTTGAGGTTTTAGTTTCACAGCAGGCGAATATTGGGGTGATACAGCAAGTAACAAATGTCTTGACGCATGTCTTCAGATAATGTTTCCCAAACTATCATAGATGTCCCTCCCTGGTATGACATATCTGAACGAAAATTAAAATTACGATTACTAACTCCCACTGATTATATAAATATCCCACTCCACGATAAAACGTTGGAACTTTGCATTTTGTTGTGATTTTAAAACAGAATTTTCCGATGGAAAATGACACATTTTTTTTCAATCTTCACCCTTGCTGTACTACCTTTCAGGGCAATATATTGTACTTAAACATGATTTATATGATTGTGCAAATCTCAGCACGTTAACAAATTTGTATAGTATTTCAACAGGTATAATTTTTTTAAAGAAAAGTTGGTCACTTCCGAGTGCCGGCCGTCGTGAATGGTTTCTCTTTGTTTCTCTCGGTCACACCAAGCAAATGCTGAGATTATAAGCTTCAATAAGACTACACTGGTAAACATAGATTTTCCCAAAACTGAATTAAATGATTTCTTTCATTTTAGGTACTCTTTTTTCATATTTGAGTCCCTCCTCATTTCTTAACGGAAATGCGTAACAGTAAACAATTTTGCTTTCTTATTTTCAATATTTCATTTTCCTCAAGTTTGAGAAACAAATAGTCCTTTGTTTCCAGAAACATAAATATTATATGTATACAGCTTTAAAGAATGAAGCTTTAAAAATATTTTGTTGTTTACTTAATGATCAACAATGGAAAAGAATGAAAGTAGTTGCAAAAGCAAAAATAATGGTGCTTACCATAAACAGAAATTAAATTCAAAAATAACTAGGTCGTCATGAATGGCCAAGGAGCAAAGAGATTTTTCAATAGTTCACGGAATCACTCTCACCACAACTTATTTTTAAACATTATTTTACGTCCTTTAAGTAACTACGATATAGGACAAGATAGGGTAAGAAAGGATGTGGAGTGGAGTCGGCCCTGGCCTTATTATAGGTACCATCCCAGCATTTGCATTTTGTGACCAAGGGGAAATCAGGGAAAACCTCAGTCAGGATAGCCGGACCCGGGTTTCAACCCGCGTCCTCCCCATTCCTAAGCCAGTGTTCTACCACTGAACCACGGCAGCTGGATATAAATTATTTTGAAAAATAATATTCAGGGAAAGTTATAAGATGCTCTTGCACCCCTCAATTTTCCAATTATCGCTTCCTGATACCATCATGTTTCGAAGTACTTGTATGAAGCATAAACGTTGGTACGACTGGACATACAAAGGTTTCATAATGATAGTATGAAAAATTCGTATATGGGTCCCGCAATGATAAAAGAGTAAAGGGGATTCACATTGACTATTGCATGAATTGGGAGGGGGAAAATTGGATTTTCTAACATCTAAATAAATGGCGTTAATAACGATAATTTATAAGTCCAATATACGTTTTTACAAATAATTATACATAACAATCAATAGTGGATGCCACAACCATACAGCATCTGAAGGATTCCACAATGGTAGACGGGTGTAAATATATATATATATAGTCGGTAGCGCGCTCGACTTCAGTGCGAGCGGTCCCGGGCTCGATTTCCGGTGGGGGTTCAAAAATTTCGGTGTTGACCCAGCACCGTGAGGACAACTGGGGAGCTGCAGTTAATAAAAGACAGTGGCGATCACAGTCAGAGCTTCGGCCCTCCTCTCCCAACCTCTCCCGATGAAGTTCGCGCTATACTCAAGACCAAGTCGGCGCAAGCAATGCGAGTGGTTGTTGCACACGTAGTGTCCATTCGCATTCGTACCTGTGCTATTGACATCCACCCTCCAATATGTGTTTTAATGATTGGGGTTAAATTGAACCTCTAGTGACCGGTAAATGTAGTGGCCCTTTATAGTTATGGAGCTGTGCAAAAAGTACGCGAATGTATGCAACAAACGATCACAGTGTGCTGGTCCATGGTTTGCCAATGATCCAACGTAACAATTATGTAGTTGTGCATCGAACGTGTGTGTGGGAAACATGTAATCTATATAGATCACCTGCAATACATCCAGTCATACGAATGGACTTTACAATGGGAACGGGACTGGTCACGGTGCAGTGCATATAGTAGTGGACTACTTAGCGATTATTTGAAGGTTTCACCCATTGTTTTGCATTAGTGGTTTTGGTGGTGTGAGGTTTAGGTAATAAATAAATACACATAGCAAGGATGGTTTTATTGATTAATACCACGGAATACTTTCATACGTACGGAGTGGCTACAATGTATTTCTAGATTTTGTACAATTCTAGGTAGAACGGACAAAAGTTGCATAATAAAAATAATGGGGTGTGTGCAGAATACATGCACCTTAGTGAACGGATGTACGTTGTGTAGTTGTAATTGCCTCGATCCAACCAGTAACAAACTCTGTACATACATTGTACTTTCCGCAATACGGTCTACGGTAGCCCTGAGAGTGATTTGTTTATTCCGTAATAACGTGTGGTTGGTGCACTCTTAGTATACAATGCCAAAGGAATACGTGGTATCTCGCCTAAGTTGGATATCCATTTAAAAACATGATGCATCCAACGTGGTTTATGGTGCGCAATCGAACGGTATCCCGTTTTCCGCGTACCCAAACCGTGTTGAACACTATATGCTCACTATGTACCGCACTTACACGCCAACGCGCTCGCAATTACAATATCAGATATTTACAGGCGCGTTCGTACTGTATGGTCTACATAAGGTAATATACATTCTACTCTAGGTCAACATAGGAAACATATGTATATTAATCAAAACGTTAACTTTTAACGTATATCACCAGGAATTAGTTGTACAACAGCGCGCAATGTACGGTAATCTCAATCTTTCTGTAGATTGTATATCCCTACCTGGACGTTAAGTTTATCGCGTTCCATGTATAGTAAAACACCAATGTTACACCTTTCACAAACAGTACATCCAGTACTGCATCCGACAAGCTGTCGGAGTTTCATTGCCATCTCTTTCGTTGGGTAGATTAAGGAAATAGCGATCACTTGGGTTGTAAATATTTATTCGTACTAGTCGTACAATTGTAATGTAGATACGCCATCCAACCACACAGCAGGGATGTGTACTTACCTACACCAGGTTCGTAATATAAACGCTCTGTATAAATACCAGGTCGACAAGCATCAACACGACATCCTTTCATTGTAGATCGCAACATAGTTTAACGTACCCCTAAAGGCGCCCTCTGCGGTAACGTGTTCGTCGTAGTCATAGACTGGAAGGTTAATAGGAGATAGAACACTAGCATTTACAAATCACATATACACTTCCATAGATGCTATACCATCGTTCCCGCAAAGCAGATACGTGCGTATGGTCTTTTTGCACGGTAATCCATAATCCGAAATTCACGATCTGGAAGGACACTGCCGCATTAACAGGTATGGAATAATGCATCCCTAAACATGTATAGTAGTCTGCACACTGCGGCGATGCCTTGAAAATACCGTCTATGATCACATTCTAAACACACCAGCGCTGTCCTACTTGGCACTCACCACTTTATTGCTGACCACAGTGCACGGGGTTCACGTCTATTAAAGGGCACGGACCTACCAGACAAAAAGGACAGCGCACAATCTGGATGCTATCTGATTGAAATACTGAGGCAGTAGTTTCAAGATGGATACCTTTAACCGATCCATTGTAGGTGTTATTTGTGGATACATATAACTAAACAGTTCCTGTATCACCTGAAATGATTTATCATTCGTCAACACATGTTTAATATAGGCTTCGTTCTCGAAGCGGGCACATACAATCTAATATATGTTTTGTGCACAACCCTTGCTCACTATATCTCCAATGGGATCCAACATCGAAGGATAGCAGCAGTCTGTGGAAGCAAGGCCATGACAGGATTTCCAGAGAACACCAACAATCGTCTTCCGCGTCTATCCTACAATCCGCCTTTGCGTTCTTCCCTTGTCTGCCTTGTTGTGTGCACAGGACTATCCATGACCAACACTGCAACTATACCTACAGATGTGCAAAAAGGGGTTCCTCTAAGTACTAAAATGCGTACACTCGAGCGAGGATGATGTAAATACACGCGACATACGGGTCTCACTTGGGTTTGAAGGGACTCCGTCTCCTTGGCTAGCAGCAAGTCCACCAAGCAACACGGTTTAGTTTCAGCATACGTCGAAGTCCTCAGTCAGACTTTTCCTTTACGTCCGCTGAGCAGCCTCATGGGTTTTCAAATACGTGGCATACATACAAACCGCAGTGTCTAGGGCTCGTAATATCACCTTTGTATTGGCAGCAAACAATGTTGAAATATTATCTGGCGTAGCGTCAGCAAATAACGATCCACCACGATAACCCGTACATACGTGATAACGGAGAATCCGATTGAGTAGGTACACAACAGCCACGTACACCATGATCATTAATCATTCTGTTTTTTTTTTCACAAATTTTCTTTTGGATTTGACAGGTCACTAATTGTTTTTGCTACTCACAACTCTTGCGTCTTACCCCTTTCCCCGGCTAGGAACACACATTTGTACACCGGAATGCCACAGGGCATTTGCCTTTTTTTGGATGAAAAAAAATAATAGTGGGGTTGGCTTCAACGAGATACCTACAGGCGCAAAGAAATTAATTTTGTTAATGAAAAAAAGAAATGAGAAAGAAGATTGAGAGGGTAAAGAGAGAAGTCTTTTATATTGCAAGATAAAGAACATAAATGAATATTTTAAAAGGAAAACATGATATGCTTATTGGTAATGAACAATGAAATGCTAGGAACATTGTATTGGCAGTAACATTGTTTGATACAATTTTAGTTAGGGTTGATGCTTGATTGAAAGAATTATAAACACAGATTTTGCGTATTAAAATGTAATTTGACTAAACTTGTGCTGAAAAGCTTCCAAAGGCCTTAGTAAATTATAGAAAGAAAACGAACACGAAAAGAATCATTGAATATAAGTTGTTATTGAGATATGTAGAAATATAAACACTGATTTTGCATAATAAAATGTAATTTGACTGAATTTGCATAGAAAAGCTTCCGAAAGAGTTGATAAATTATAGAAAGGTAACGAATACAAAAGAATCATTGAATGTAAGTTGATATTAACATATACAAGAACTGACACAGAAACAAGAACCTATTGTACTGAATAAAAT
>JAGDQP010041020.1:1942-17075 GCA_022664845.1 Lepisma saccharinum | reverse complement strand
AAGAAACGACCGAGACGACGTCCAAATGTAAGATGGGTAGATGAAATCAAGCGTTTTTCAGGAGCTACATGGATGAGGATATCAGCAGACCGAGATATGTGGAAAGAAAAGGGGGAGGCCTTCATCCAGCAGTGGATAGAAAACGGCTGAATATGATGATGATATAATTTTACAAACAATATGTATAATTAAAAAGGCAAATATGTTATATTTCTATGGAACAGTCAAAAAATTCCTCTAATGAGTAAAAGGGTGTTGCAACTAACCAATTGGACAATTTTCTCTTAAATCTATTCATATGTTCGTTTCTTACTGTTGGAGGCAGCTTATTATACATTTTTATTCCTAATATCTCATAGCTATTTAAAGATTTGAACAGTCTTTGAAATGGTACATTGATATGTCTGTTGTTCCTAGTGTTGTACGAATGTATATCTTTTCTGAGCTGTACGTTTTTTAGATTACTTTTTACCTGTTGGAGTACTGTATAGATGTATAGGTTAACCACTGTCATAATCTTTAGATTGATAAACAGGGGTCTACAGTGGGCTGCGATAACCTGTGTGAGTCTGCGATAATTCTGATTACCTTTTTCTGTATTAGAAGGATATTGTTTGCATGACAACTGTTTCTCCAAAATAAGATACCATACTTAATTATACTCTGAAAGAAAGCAAAGTAAGCAGATCTGACATATTCCTGAGGAACATGATTTTTCAATTGTCTTAACAGATATGTTACCCTTGACAGCCTACTACAGAGATAATCAATATGTGGTTGCCATGATAGCTTATTGTTAAGAATTACACCCAAAAACTTTACACAGGTTGAACTATTTTCAAGAGATACACCTTTGAGACTAAAAGTCATACGTTGAGTTTTATTTTCGTTAAGTGCAAGTCCATTAGCCTTGAACCAAATCGCAGTTTCTGCCCATGTATTTTCAGTTATGGATTGAAGTGAACTTAGATCAGCACAAGTAGTCAGGAAAGTCGTATCATCAGCATACAAGATTGACTGAGCAGATAAGAAGGAAGGTAAATCATTAATCATTACGACAAATAAAAGGGGTCCAATGACTGAACCTTGCGGTACTCCATACTTAACTGTTGCAGTGCCAGATTTAGTTTTATTTACAGAAACACTTTGCTTACGGTTATCTAAGTAGGACTCAAATAGCCTATAGCTAATCCCGCGGATCCCGTAGTACGCCAACTTATGTAGAAGAATTGTGTGCTCAACACAATCGAAGGCTTTACTTAAATCGCAAAATGTGGCCTGAACAAATTCTTTATTTTCAAAAGCTTTGAGAATTTTCTTGATTAATAAATCTATAGCACCAACAGTTGACCTACCTTTAATAAAGCCAAACTGTGAAGCACTAAATACATTTTGCTGAACTAGATAATCATACACCTGCAAATGCATCACTGTTTCAAAAATTTTTACGAAAACTGGGACCAGAGAGATGGGACGATAGCTTGATGGACAATTTTCAGGACCCTTTTTATATACAGGTACAACTCGTGCTACTTTCAAAGAATCAGGGAAAACTCCCTCTGTTAAACATTTGTTAATGCAATAGGTAAGCGGCAAAGCAATACAATCAATCACATTCTTAATTAAAATGCTCGATAAACCATATACATCAACACTTTTGGCCGCTTTAATTTTTGTACAATGTTCAAAACTTCTAGAGGAGATATATTTCTAAATTCAAAATTCCCTTCCATACGGTTTATACTCTTCTCCATTAGACTGTCAGCCGTTAAGTTGGGTTTTACAATATTATTATGTAGTTCTTCTACGGAGTTCACGAAGAAGTTATTAAAATCTTCGGGGTGGGGGTAAACAAAGTCCTTTACATTACCTTTAGCTACAGAATTAATTATATTCCAGGCTTTCTTACATTTATTATCAGATGAGTCAATTTCCGCTGAATTATATTTCTGTTTTGCCTCGTTGATAGCTACCTTATACGTTTTCCTAGCATGCATATAAACTGATCTAGCCGCTTCACTTTTATCTCTACGGTATAAGTTTAAATACAGCATAACTTTACACTTCATTGAGCATAGTTCGGGAGTATACCAGTTGGACTTACCTCCCCAAGAACTTTCCAACGTCACCCCGACCGTTTTCGTAGCACTGGTAGTTCCTTAGTTGTCGACAGTCAGACGGGCGGACAGAATAGTAGAACGGTTTCACAGCACTTGGTGGTAAAACATAAAAACGATAACAGGCTTAAAAAACTAAATTAGAACAGAAAATTTAGTCCATATTGGTTTAGACTGGAAATGAATGATCAAGGTACTGTCCCTCCCGCTTCCAGTCTTCATTAAGTAATTAATTTTAATGGCATCGATCAGTTGTTTTCACGCAGCTCTTACTTGAGATACGCTGTTGTGTTTAGCACCTTTTCACGCGACCGCTGTTTTCAGAGTGGCGCTTTTGTGGCACACATTATTAGGACCATTTGTATTTTGTCGGCCGTTCTGTTTCTGGCCATAGGTGTACATTTGGACCCGACCTCGCGATCACTTCGACCTCGCTCAACCTCAACCTCGCGATCTCATTTGAACCTCGACCTCGCTTAACCTCGACCTCGCGGTTTGAGGTCGAGGTCGGAACTCGCGAGGTTCAACATCTCTGGTTCTGGCCGCCTGTTTTGTGGCGCTCTGTTGTGGGAACAGTGTTGACGAGGCGTTCAAGTTCGAAATATGAAGCGAAAGTTGCGTCAAGATGAGAACAAAAAGTGTAAAGATACGTAACCGCATCTAACCTTACCTAACCCCCACTTTCCCATGGTCACTAATTTAAGATAATCTATGAAAAATGCTAGAAAGCAATTATTATTAATAAATATATGAAAATATATTTTGAAAAGATACATGGCAACACCTAACCTTACCTAACCACGACCTGTTCCCAAATGAAAACCCGCACGATAAGATAAAATGAATTGTATGGGCGGTAACAAGAAACCCGCACGAAGAAAATAATAATTAATTTCGATCCCACTTTCTGTATTTTGCCACACGTGCTGAAATTAAAATATCCCAGACTTTTTGTTTAATTTTCTTTTATTGGCTGAACTTTCGGGTTAACATAGTCACCCCTGAGGGAGGACGCACCTCTGCGATCACTCGTTCGGCAACAAAGAGAAGCAAGATGAGGAACACTTCGTAATTAAGGTAGTATATCGACATTCGCTTGCATGAAACAGGTAAACTTAAAAACAAATGTCAGGATGAACAGGAGCAGAGCTTCCCTACATCCGCATATCTCACTTGCCGAATGGACCACAGTGCGAGGGTGGGGGACCACAGACATTTCATATAATAATAACAATAAATTACAGCCATATTCGATCCAGTACTGGATGAGGCCTCTCCCGAAGGGAGGAGGTGTATACTACTCCCACGCTGACCAGACAGGTTGGGAGGGAGAGCCTAAGCGCTCACTGTGATTGCCACTATCTTTTATTCATAGCAGCTCCCTAATTGCATCATGATGCTGGGTGGGCACCGTAACAGACCCGCACGCCTTGGAAAAATCCTTGGTACATATATTTACAATACAAATAATCGCAAGTCACAGCTGAAAATAAATAGTTTAATCACTAATGGAACGAGCTGGTCCACCGATCTCTTTAGCACGCTTTGCGGAACCCCAACCCCAGTAGCACACACACGTTGAAAATACGTAGATTAAACGCAAGTACCGAAACGTTATTTTAATGTTGTAAATGCACCGAAATGTCCTCCTATTCGACGGTGAATAATGGTTGAGAAGAAACAAGTTGAAAACGGGTTCAATTGGCCGAAACAGAGCATGTTTTTTGTCTATTGACATACGCATTTGTTTCATTTTGTCCGTTGCTTTCATAATGATAAAGAGTGTTAAATTTCGAACAGTAAATAATACAACCGCTGCTGTGGGGTTCGAAGCAGGTACGTTCCGCACTCGTCGTTGGTAACTGGTCGCTTTATCCCTTCATCCATGAATCCACCTTGAGAATCACTACTTTTTCACGGCGTTTGTAGTAACAGGCGCTCTGGAACGCAGTGCCACAAATCCAGAGGCGTCGTTTCACCATCATGTAAGATGGTGATAAAGAATACAATGATATCATGTATGACATCACAATCTTTATCATGAAATGATAAGAATACAATTACTTTTTTTCTTTGTTATTTGCATTTTATCTTCTTTAACAAACTCTTTGACCATCGCTGCACTATTAAATTTGTATTTCTCAATAAGTGTAATATGTCGCCTTAGAAAAACGCATTGGTGCTAGGGGTCGTCGGATCGATCCCTGCTCATGCCATGTGGGCTTTGTAATGGACAAACACCGTGTGCGTGTGTTTTCTCGGGGTTCTTCCGTTTCCTCCCACTTTCTTCATTCCACCAGTTCATCCCATCATTATCGATACGGCCTGAGCCATAGTTGCCTAAAGGACTTAAAATAAAAATTCAATTAGAAAAACGCATATAAAGCGAAATCTGTCATAGTTGATACACTTCACATTAACGCTCTATTAACGAAATTAAATGTTTGTTGAAATATAGTTTAAAATTCAGTCTGTTTTCAACGTGCAAACGTTCATTGTATTTTCTTTTAATTATAATGTTTAAGCTGTTAAATTAGAAATACAAGTGTGAAACGAAATCTAGAACATAGTATGAATGACAGTACGTCATATTAACGTCGTATCAACGATATTCTAACTTCATTGAAATATTGTTTAAAATTCAATCTGTTTTCAACTTTCACATGAGAACACAAAAATCAGTTTGTCATTCAATTAGTTTTTAATTATATTATTTGACATGACATTAGTAAGAAATGCATTAATCAAACTCTATTATACCATAGTTGAAAATAACATATTGAATACACGTTGTACTAACGTCTTATCAACGCAATGACGTCTTTGTTGAAATATGGTTTAAAACAAACGTATTTTTTTTCAATGTATAGTGGTTAATCAATGAAATTATCCTAAATCAACGTTGAAAACACGTATGTGTGCTACTGGGGAGATGCCTGCGAACATCAGTTGAAATCTGGAAACCAATAGATCACAGTAACAAAATGCGCGTTAACAAGCCGAAACACAGGGAATGAAGGCAATAGATACACAAAAAAAATGAGATCACAGAGAAAGTAAACAAATTTAAATAGTTAGGAGCATGCCAAAACGAGATCACGGAAGAAATAAAAAGTCGCGTAGTATCGCGCAACGCATACTATTCAGTTCAGAAACTTGTAACCTCGCGATTAATATCAAGGATGTTGAAATTGAAAACACAAGAACGGTTATTTTGTCGGTAATACTTTACAGTTGCGAAAGTCGGAGTACGGCCCTAGCAGATGAATACAAATTACGTTTTTTTTTTAAATATAAGGTTTTACAAAAATACGGTCCGAAACAGGACAAGTTGACCGGAGAATGGAGGAGATAGTATAATGAAAACTCCTCGGACGGTACGACTCACCCAATGTGATGGTTGGTAAGTCGGAGTGAAAGAGACCATGGAAAAGACCGAGATGTAGTTGGGAGGACAATATTAGAAGAATTTTTCGAGACTTACTGTTAGATGTTCGTGATGAAAACTGGCTTGATGTTTCCCAGGATCAGCGCTCGAAATGGAAATTTTCACGAAACGGAACGCTTTACCATGGTCATGCTATTCTTCTTTTTTGTCTGATTACCGTATTGACGAGACGGAACAAGAAGGTTGCAGACATTCACGAACAGGAACAGCGTTCCGTTTGCTCCGGTCCGTTTCTTGCCCTGCTCAGGATAGAATTGAATTGCGAAGGTTGGTTATTGCGGTTATGAATTTACAACTTCCGTAAGCCATGTCAGGGTATGAAATTGTCCCAATGCAGTTGCGGGGGTTATCTTTTATTTTCCTAGTGATATTCCCTTAAATTTTAACTTTATTTATGGTCTTTAGGTATCTAAAGCTCAGGCCGGGACGGGAAGAGGATGGATGTGGGAAGGTGTCGGCCAGGGCATAATTTCAAGGTACCATCCTGGCATTTTCCCGGTGTGACAGGTTAAATTCTGGAAAGACTTCAGTCAGAATGGCCGGCCGCTGAGATTCAACCTATAACCTCCCGATTCCCGAACGCCAAGCGAACGCTCTATCACTGAACCACGGCCGCTCGGATCTTGTGTATTGATTGTTGGCATGTGTGAACACATGCAATAATCGAGTGTACACAAACGATCGCTGTTTTCTGTTCGCAGGAAACTTCCAGTTAGGGAGAGGGGATTGGTTTCAAAATCTATAATGGGGAGAAATTTCCCATGTTTTCGCATTCCGAGTTGCGTCCATGTGGCCAACTTTGGTTTTGGTTTTATGAAGCTGCTCACTCACTCACTTCACGTTCGATCTATCTTACAAGTAAGTTTCCTTGATGGTCACTAGATGGCAGAGCTATGTTCCAGTTGTCCAGTTCATACGGCGATTGTAGATGGCACTAGTGTAGTGTTATGTTGTATGCAATTGTATGAGGCAGGCAGACGTGTTTTGTACGCTGGTCGTGCAACGGAAAAGGAGTGGTTGTACGTAATTGAAAAGGAGTGGTTCAAGCTTGTTCCGTGAATGTTATTGTGTGATGTGAGTGTGTGTACTTGAAAATTCAGGACATATTTCAAGCTAAAAGGAGGGAATAAACTAAGTGTATCAAAGTGCCGCACGGTGGAATGTGGTAAGTATTTAAAACATAAACATAATTAGCGTGTTAGAGTTGTCAATGGAAGAACGGTGGAAATCATACAAAACGTAACATTTAGATACGTAGCTATTGAATAGTACATATTGTAACGTATTTATTTCGTATGATGGCAATAGTTGATTGTGATCCAGATCGGCACCGACTAGTGCCATAATTATGATTCATTGCATCCACGTAAAATATCGTTAATATGAGGTAGTTAAATGCTGTATTGTTTCGTTGATTAGGATACCGCATAAGATATGGAGCTGCAGAAAATTTCGTATTAAAATGCATTTGTGTTGTACGTTTTCATGCATGTATTTGGATTATTATTTTTTTTTTTTTCTTTGTTAGTGGAAGTGGCGCAACGAAGAAAAGGAATCGATAGTGAGACCGCAGTCAGCTGATTCAGGCGTCTTTACTTTTGCGAAGTTAAACGCCATCTATGTAACAAACAAAAAACGTAAATAATGGTCATCGTCTTTGTTATGTAATGTGCCTCCAAGTCAGCAATTACCTTTGGTAACGAAGGAAGGCTATTCAGTACTTGATTCTCATACGTATAGACTTCCGTAATTGTCCGATACTTGAGCGCTCTTCATTAATTGAATAAATTGCGCATTTCTTTTCGTCTATTTATTGAAAAGCATGGCCCTTATATCAACTTTTTTTTTTCGGTTTTAGTTTAAGTTAGTTGAGTTGGTTTCGGTTAGGTTGCATTTCGGTATCCCTAAACTGAATTTGTTCCTAGGTGCCGGTATATATTTTTCTTTTTCTTTGAATTGGTTGAATATAAGGACAGACCTGAATTTTATTTTTTGTTTACGCGTGAAGTATTGTGCGTATTAATTAAGAGTTTGAAAACATGACATGAAAAGTATTGAAGATCAGTTTTTAGGAACTACAACCCGGTTTGATCACTGGAACCAGTATTCGATTTATAACGCGGGAAGATTGGGATTTTTCCTAAGTGCACAGCGATTGAGAAAACAAACAAAAAAAAAAAAACTGCAAAAGACTACCATTTATCTCAGCAGGGGAAAATTTCTGTATAAACCTGCAGACAACAAATTGAAGTAGCTGTCTGCGAAAGAAATTACGTCCTATCATCATATTCAGCCGTTTTCCATCCACTGCTGGATGAAGGCATCCCCCTTTCCACATATCACTGTCTGCTGCTATACTCATCCATGTCGATGCTGAAGAACGCTTGATTTCATCTTACATTTCGACGTCGTCTTGGTCGTTTCTTTTTCTCTAGGAATCCAATGTAGTACATTTGTCATCCATCTGTTCGTCTAGTTATGTGACCGGCCCATCTCCACTTACTTTTTTTTTGTGCTAAATCCATAGTTTCTCAGTTTCGTGTCACTGCTCTGCTTGTCTTCCTATACGTTTTCATTAGTCAGATGGAATATTATATTGCATCTTGGATGGAAAGAGACCGTTGAGAAGATCGAGATGACGGTGGGAGAATAATGTTAGAAGGGATCTTCTGATGAAAAGTGGCTTTATCTTGCCCAGCATTGAATCCTATGGCGAACGTTTGTTACTGCGGCGATGAACTTTCGAGTTCCGTAAGCCATAGAGTAGGTAACGTATTCACTATTTCTTCCACTTTTCGCTCACCGCAAAGTATGGTGTTCGAAACTTTAATTTCAGTGTTGCATTTTCCATATATATTAAAAACTCTTTTAACCATTTTTTTCACAAGTCACGATGATTTGATTAAAGAGGCTCGGGGTGATGTTCCGAATCGGGGGGCAAAAATAAATGTGTAAGATTTTTTAAAAAAATTATATTTTCTTGTTTGCAAATGTTCTTAAGCAATATGTATGTTTATTTTACGTTTTAGGCCTAGCACACGCAGTAATGCCGAGCGAGTGAAGGTGGGTCATTTCCGTTTATACTGCTAATGTTTTCCGGATTTCTCTAGTTAGCTTTCCCTCATAACAAAACTTAAGTTTATTAATGGGGACAGGGCACACATTAATGCCGAGAGAGCGAAGATGTGTTACTTAGGTGTGTTCAGTTTTTGCACTTACTACTTACCTTGGTACTTGTACTATAGTTTATAAAGTTTAGCTGCTGTCAAGAGGAACTTGTGAATTACATTCTTTTTATTGCTAGATGCTAGAAGCCTTGAACAAGTATTCCGCCAAATACCCGTCAAAGCGTTTCTTCTTTTTGTCGAAAGTTGGAATTGAATATTTCACATCGCGCTACTTTCTCTTGTCGATTTTGTGTGGACGGAAAGCTCTTTGGCATTCAAAATTTCTTTGTTCTTATCGTAAACACTGCCACTCGCGGATGTGCACAAGTTCTATGGAATGATTAATACGTAAGTGTTTATAACCCTCATCATTTAAGCAAACATAAGATTTCCAACAGTCTGATATCATCACAGTTCCCTATACTATTTTTTCCTTTATTCTTTTCAGAGGAGTCCTTACTTCTTTCATCCACACTCACAGCAAAAGACTTGAACTATTCTCTCGTTGCACTCCCCCCAAATACCCAATGGCCACCTACTGCACGACCTCTATCGTACTTTCTTATAATAACCTTTGCTTCGTCGCATCCACTTTCTCCTGTAAATTTACCTAATTTTCGCTATTTCTGGCTCCCCCGTTTCGGAATAAGAACCCAGGCTTGTAACTTACCCCATTCAAAGGAAGGCTGTACACGTGTTTTATTATAAACCATTTTGTTTATAAGACGGGTAAATTTAAAGGTTATCTTGAATTTTAAAATCTTTCTCCACTATTTCCCACGATTATTTTGAAACCAAAGTATACTTTGAAATACTGTTGAACGGGCACAGAGAGAAGATTTGCAAGAGTTTGGAGATTTAGGCTTAGGAAGCACATTAATGAATGTATGTGCCGCTGTTAAAGCATGACCTAGAAGGTCGCTCGAGCACAGGTTGCAGACCGGTCGTGACGTTGGTTATTCCCAGATTACTCTATAAGCAGTGCCATCAAGTCAATGCAGCGTTGTATCAATTCATAGTACGTATATAATAATTATTGTTGTCAACACATTAATTTACCGTGAAGGTGATTTTCCAGAAACTACGTAGTAGTTCCTTTCCAAACGTAAATATTAATTACAAATAGGCATAGCAAAGCAAAGCTTGAATTAATTGGAAAATGGAAATTAAAGCTCGTTCGAAGGATCGTTAAATATAAGTTTAAGTGTACTCTGAGCACTCTTGGTGGTAGCTGTTGCTCTTTTGAAGTAATAAACGCTGGCCCGGATTTTCAAGATATATCTCTCATTCCGATTGAGTGATTCTTGAAACTGTTTGGACACGAATGTCAGTCTCGTCTCGAATTTCAGAAAACTTGTCTCTTCTCGTACGCAACACGACTAAAAATATACTTAAAAAAAGAATTTGGGGGGAGGGTCCGGACGCTCCTTCTGGCTACGCCACTGCTCTCACGCGCGGTCTTCAGCACCTATTCATTATCTATCTTCTATGTTCAGTCGTTTTTTTTTATCTTCTCTATGACCGCATTCCTAAATTTTCTTTTATCGTTTTCTTCGAGTCTGCTGTGGTCCGCATATTACAATATCTGCTTCATACAAAACAAGTAACCGCCGTATTCAGAAACATAATATTTTTGAGTGTCTAGCGCTGTACTGTTGAGTAGCTACCATTGTTAAAAGATCGTTAATGACTCGTTAGTATAGCGCTAGTCACTTGAATCGTTTCTCAATACGGCTGTAAATGTTTTTCTCAACTCTTCGTTCCTCGTCCACAGAAAATATTCGTGTTAGTATATTGAATTTAATGAATGGCAGGGTCCGCGAGACCCCGTAGCGCTCTTTCAACCCGGAGGACAAACTAGAATATTTAATTATTTTCTTTGCACTTGAACAGCGTTTCTTTCAGGGGGGACTAGGACCGGCGATGTTACCCCAGAGCACAAAAAGTACGACGTCGAAATTTGCAGTTAATTATATTTCCCAGTCTGGGTCACCAAAAATCACCCGGTTTCAGCTCTCTTTCCAAATGAGCTACAACCGCACGATAGTTTCAGGCACTACGAATAAGCGACTGAGAGTCTCCGTTCGAATCGAACGACGTTAATTCCTTTTCAGTTTCCTATGTAAGATCTATACTCTAATGCAAAGGATTTGCATCGCAATTTCTGAAAGTGTCCCAGTACCAGTAACCACAAATTGTGGAATAAATTGCAGTTTACTACAATAGTCCCGAGCTTCAGCAAATCTGACAAAGGTTAGACTATGATCTCGGCGGTTGAATACGGCTGTAGGCAAAACTGAGAATACATTCATGTTCATAATATGTTGCAGGCGTTATGTAGAAGTGAAAAACTGTTACAGTTTCCTCGATTGGCGGTGCTGGAAATGTTGAACACCCGCCCCCTCCCTTCTGTTTTCTTAGTATGTTAGGACTTGCGAACACTAAACCCGAGTTGTGCTTCTAAGCACAATATTAAGTTTTCAATCGGAGACAAGAATTATTTTTTATAAAGAGTCGCATATTACGCATTACTACTAGTTGTCTCAAGCGATTTGCTACCGAACTCCCGTAGCTTGGTAGCGCTTTGTCTTCGCGTTCGGGAGGTCCTGGGTTCGATACGAGTGGCCGACCATTCTGACAGGTTTACGGTTTTTTTCGTCAGTGGCAGCAGACAAATGTCGGGATGAAGCCTTGAAATTAGGCCTTGACCGTGACCTTTCCCATACCCTATCCCGGTCAAAGCTATAGGCGCCGAAAGGCAATAGCCTAAATAAATTGTTCAAAGTGACTTGTGGCAAACGTGGGAATCCACTACCAGTTTAAAATTTACATCCAGTAATTTATATGGACGAGTCGCCGTGGCTCAGACAATAGCGCGTCTGACTACGAATCGGGCGGCTCGGGTTCAAATCCCGTCCAGGACACTCGAGACTTTTCTCGCAGTCTTCCCATGCCTGGCGCTCTGAGGTGCACTCAACCTCCTATCAAATTGAGTACCGGTGGCCTTGGTACTCCTGGACACCTTGGGAAGGTAAAGGCGGTCGAGCGTGGGACTGGCCACCTCACTTCGTACCGTGGGTCAAGAAAATGTGGAGCGCTACCTCCACATCCCCCATGCGCCGTTCACGGCTCGTGCATATCGTGCTTTACCTTTTTTTAAAATTTGTATGGAGCTTTTGTTTTGCTCATTACTAGCAAAAGTGTAAAGTGTTGTCTTTTCATGCTTAATACAAAATTCTATGAAGATGTGAAGATTGCTACGTACTTTTGTACAATTTACTGACTACCCTATTGCCAGTACTATTTAAAGCTCTTTATAGTGTTTCAATAAGGACAGAGAAACTTACGTTGGGAGAAGAAAAATGAAATGTATCAGATTTAAAGATGACGTGGTTGTTCTTGCAAAGGTGTAAGTAACATCAGCACTTAAAATGATAATGCATCTGACACATGAATTTAAGATAAACGCAAAGGAAATAAGAGAATTGTTAATTAGAAGAAACCCATTAATTTTACAAGTGAAAGGATAGAAGAGGTATTCAGTTTCAATTGTCTGGGAGATATTATAAGTTAGAACAAGAAATGTGAAAAGGAAAGTGACAATGATGATTATGGTGAAAGAGGAGAGGACTGATTAAGTGTTTTGATCAGACAAAGTATTTGTGTTACTGGAGTTGAGACATGCAATCTTCGAAAGGATGAGGAGTGAAAATTGAAAGCTTGTAAAATTTAGACCTGGAGAAGAATGAAATCGATCAACTGGAGCTGGAAGGTGAATAATGAGGAAGTGCTAAAGCTGGTGAGAAATTATGAAGATCGTGTATTTGAACAAAGTGGATGTGCGGAATCACGTGGTGATGCTTCTGAAATCAGGGGCGTCTCAGGAGGACCTCTACGGGGAGGGGCAACTTCAAAAAGTTTAAATAGAAACTATGGTTGATTTTGCTTTCTTTGAAAAAAAGGATAGAATTTTTAACAAGTTTCATATGAAACATTTTTTAGTATCGTCAGTTACAAGTGTTACTTGGTAACTTAATTGTTGATCTGCTAATTAACTCTTGTAGTTGCCAAACGTTACGAGATATTAGACAATGTTTCAACTCAGAGTTGTTCAGAATTTCATAATTGTTTCGAAGGAAGTAAAATCCACCATTGTTTCTATTTACAATTTTGAAGTTGCCCCCCCCCCTCGCGCGCAGAGGTATTCCCGAGACGTCCCTGATTTCAGAAGCATCTCATGATTCCGCACATCCAATTTATTTTTAATAATTTTTGTGAACTAGTAGCTGAGTTATGGCCCTGTTTACGGATTTCGAGAACCATCCACGATATCGTAGATTTTTTTTTTAATTTTAATTTTAAAGCCTTTAGGCAACTTTGGATCAGGCCGCTGTGCAGTCGAGTTGTTTTTGTGTTACTTACTGTTTTAGGCCCTTAACTTTTATTGCTTCTGCACTTTTAAATACATTGTTCAATCCAATTGGAATCGTGCATTTCTAAAACATGTAATGTAGTAAAACTGTCATTAATTTTGCTTCTATAAATTTCGTCAACACCTTGGAGAATACTGGGAACAAGGAAAGGCAGGAGATACTGGTTAAGGCATTTACGCTGAGAATATATCCTAAAAACTAGAGGTAGCGTTCCACATGTTCTCGACCTAGGGGACGAAATGAGGTGGGTGGTCAATCCAATCCAACGCTAGCTGCCTTTTCTTCCTAAGGTGCCCAGCAATACCAAGGGCATTCTGGTACTCAATTTTTATAGGAGAACGAGTGCTCCTCTGACCGGTAGGCATAGGCTCACTGAAGAAAAGTCTCCAGCGTCCTGACCGGGATTATAATTCGGGCCGCCCGATTTGTAGTCCGATTCGCTACCGCTTGATATTGCAATTAAAGATGTGGTTGAAGAAAAAATAATGAAGCGGATGTAACTTATTAACGGTAAGAGAGAGAAGTCGTGCGGCGACAAAAGACAAGAAGCAGAAGTTAGGAATACTTGGATAGGGTTCTTCCAGAACTTTTCAGCTTTCCAGAGAACGCTGTTTTCATAAAAAGCATGACCGAGCCGCCGTAGCTCAGCGGTAGAGCGTTGGTGTATCATGGTTTCGATCCCAGCGACCGACCGTCCTGACTGAGTTTCTACTAGGTTTTTGCCGTCACCAGGCAAATTCCGGGATGGCACCTTCGACATAGGCCCTGGCCTACAGCTTCCCGTATCCTTTCTCCTCCCCTTAGATGCCTAGAGGCCATAAATAAAATTCAAAATACCATCATAAAAGGCATTTTTCAAAACACTACCCATTAGAATAGCTATAGAGACATATTACTTGAAAATGTAAGTTTTCTTGAGTTATGGTTTAAAAAGTACCACATTAATTGGCGCATAAAAATTTTGAAGTAGTCGTGGTCCACAGGCTTCCTTATAGATTCTCCCTCCTGTGGCAACAGATCTTTGCGTGACTTGGATATTACATTGTATGGAATGTTGCCGGAAGAGCTTGTAACTGTAACCCAGCTTCTTTCCAAGAGTTTGGACAGTTTTTGCTCTGTTTTGATGTATCATCTCCGCCCTCCTCTACCTTTCCCCTTTCTTCTGTCTACTATTGTGTATGTTAACCATCATTTGCATCTTATTTGCTGCTGCCTGAATTTCAATATTCCACATTCCTCCTGCCGGTTTCTCGGTCACTGTGTTTTGCTTCTCTGCTGACGACCTCAAAATCATGATACACATACATCACGCGTCAGAACCAGCTCAATTATTCCGTTCTCCCTCCCTCTTTTTTTTTTTTTTTCTTTAATGCTTTGTATCCGTTTTCATGACAAACATTTTCAATTTTGCTTCTTTAAAGATGGAAGCTACGGTAAACATCAGAACCCAGTTCAAAGAGTAGGACAGACATTTGGAAAGTATTATATAGGGTGGACCAACAATAACTTTATACTCTGTTTATTTGGTGTCCGAACCTTTCGAAATCATTGACTGGGAGGCCAGGGTTCGATTCCCGTACGGGTGTTTTTTCTTCTGACTGGCAACTTGTCGACAATCATATCTTAATTATGATTGGTGTTTCGATGGTTAATCATACTGTACTAAACATTTTGTGATATATAGGTGATATATTTCAGCACAAGAACTATGTCTGTGCCCATCTGAGCAACACTTTGGAGTCGTCTGTATCGTTGAAACTTGAGCAGAACGCTTACAAAACACATGGCATTGCAGTGAATGTGGTATATTACGTCATGGTTGTACTGTAGCGAGAATATCCTCTTTGAATAGTGGGGTATATACAGGGTTGAACAAGATGAAGGCTATTAAATAGAGTGTGGATACGCTGATGTTCGTCACAACCTTTCCGAAGAAAATTTAAAATATTTATTTGTAATTGAGAAATT
>JAGDQP010041019.1:0-17075 GCA_022664845.1 Lepisma saccharinum | reverse complement strand
TTACAACTTCTGTTTTATTACTTACATTCTTGCTACATAGCAAAGCTAGCATTAGCATTTGATTCTTAAACTCGTACTGTGTCTACTAAAAATTTTTGTACAGTAATGGTATATATTCAGGACGTGCTTTTTACTCATATAAAAAGTAACGTGTATGTTATTTTTTACGTGTAAATATGTAGTTTTCTTTTTCTTTTCTTTTTGGTGTTAACAAAAATCAAATTTGGTAACAAATATTGTAGTGACATTTCAGATAGCCTTTATTAAAATGCCTTTGTGTAGCATGGAAGTTAAATCTTTTTCATCTATCAAAGTAAGAACGGCCTGCTCCCCCCCCTTCCGATACAGCACAATAAATAATTATATCTGTGTCCCTCCTAATTAACACTAATAGAATCAATTGTTACTAACGCACTGACTTCATTGATTCCTGAGTAAATGAAAATTTGTGAACCCAATTATGTTCCAAAATAAAATGTTTATTACGTTTGACAGCAATAGTGGGGTCTGTTCGAAAAGTAATGAGACTGTGTTCGGAAAATAAAATTTATTGATACGATTGGTACAACTTGTAAAATTTTTTCGAAGAACTCGCTCGCCTTGACTGTCGACACACCGCTGCCATCGCGATTTCCACGCAGCGTACTCCTCCTGGAAGTCAGCTTCCGACAAATCCTTCAGAACACCCGTCGTTGCTTTTTGGATGGCCAAAACATCGTCAAAACGGCAACCTTTCAAACTTGGTTTAAGCTTTGGGAATAGAAAAAAAATGCTGGGCTCATACTGGGACTATACGGTGGTGCAGGATCGTGTGGAACGCCGATTCCAGTCAGTAATGACGTCACAACGAAGGCGGTGTGAGTCGGCGCGTTATCGTGATGGAGCTTCCAGCATTTGGCAATCTCCGGTCGGACACGATTGACTCTGTGTCGCAGTAGTTTTTGAGGACTTCCACATAGTAGGCGGCGTTTTGGGTAGATTCAGTTCTATCATTCTCACATTCAAACGACCGTCTTGGTCCAAGAGTTGCTTCACTTGGACGAAATTTTCGTCCACACGACTCGCCGAAAGGCGTCTAGAGCGTTCGTCGTCTTTCAAGTTTTCCCGTCCATTCTTGAAATCACCACGCCAACGGAAAGCCTTGAATCTTGAAAGGGCTTGGTCCTGGTAAGTTTCCTTAATCATGGTGAACGTCTCTGAAGCGGTTTTTCCAAGCTTGGCGCAGAATTTAATGGCGTATCGTTGCTTAAGTAAACGTCGCATTTTCAACTTTAAAAAATCTGAACGTCGTTTTTAAACACTGTTCACACGATAAGCGACCCTTATTCTACCAGAGCTCGAAAGCGACTGATCCGGCTATCGTTGGTTAGTTAAGACCCTACACCACGAAATCCACTCAGGGTGGACGCGCTGTTGACTGGAGTGCAATGCGGTGGCCAGTCGCATTACTTTCCGGACAGACCCTGGATGTCCCAAAGAAATAAAATCATGTCATCACATACAAAAAAATCACGTTTATTTTTTAATCTACTTGACACACACAAAAAAATCTTTAGATGTTGATATATGCCGGATAGTTAGATACGATTACTTATACTAACCTAGAGAGCTATTAGGGCTTTTGACAAGTCCTGCTCAGGGAAATTGGATCAAAGAATGTGTAAAATCTAAATAATAATATCGAGACACAAGGCGGGAGATAAATTTGAGGGTTCAAAATATAACACAAGAATTTAACAGATTAATAAATATATTTTAACAAATCGACTCTCTAGACTGAATGACTGTTTCGTTTCGCTGTTGACGAATCGGTGGTGGTGCTGATTGAGGTAAACTACGATCTTGACATTCAATATTAGCGGGCTGTGCAACACTTCAAAAGCTTTGACAATTTACGAATCTCATAACTTTTCCAAGAATAAACTGATGGAGCTCTTAACGAACCTATGCCCTTAATGCGAGAAATATGAATAGTGTCCCCTTTTGAGGACAAAATATGAATTTCATGATACAGCAATATGGGATTGCACACTGGCTTCTGAAAAACGACTTCAACGAATTATTTCTCTCATCACTCATGGAAATTGTCGCTACCACGGCAACGAATGCGCGCTGTACAGCCCCCCCCCCCCCCCCAACAAACCTCACAGTATTACGAGAATATTATGACGTGAGTGGGTTAAGGAAAGTATTGGCTCATTTTAGCAATGACTCCCATCCTCGACATCTTGTGTGTAAAGGGCCGCTGGAATTCAAACACATAGACAACCCAAATTACAAACCTTCGAAATCTGAGAAAGGGTTGCTAAATTGACAATGATCGTTTGAAGCAAGATAGCAATGATCTGTAATTTACAGTTGGCTTCTCGTAGCAATGACCTCATGCTCTCCCATTTCAAACTCAAAAATCACTTAAATAATTCTATCACCAAATTTATTCCAAATATCCACTAATATCAACATTCGCTATAAAGAAGGCATATGAAAGCGCGCCATGCCGGAGAGGGTCTTCCATAGGTGTTGCTGCTTCGAACCGCCTATACGTTATGATCTCTCACCAAATCAGATACTCGATGTAAACCGACAAGCCCGCGAAAACTAATGAACTCAACCTACGGAGAAGAGAATTGCTAAAAAAAACTGAGAACATCGTCCTTCACCTCAAAAATCTAGTCGACTGGTCTACTGGTGACTTTCGTCCTCGGGGTTGTCCCAACGGCGGCAGCTGCAAGCAGAGAAAGCAACACACAGTCATACAAAAAGGGTACCACTACCTATGGAAAAATTCAAACATGACTCCGGTTTCTCGACAACAAAATATTTTTACAGCACTTTTAAGGAAACAATATTTGCAGCATTGGAACTGCTTCCACCATGAAATAAATCCAAATTAATCACAAATATCAAAATTAATCCAAATTAATATTTCCACAGTTCACCGTTGTCATTCATAATCATTTCACACCACCTTCAATTCAATACATCAGATTAATAAAAAAACATCAAATAATACTAAATAATCAATTATCATATCACACATATTGCCATGTCAATATAAGAGATAAACATATTAAATACATAGGGATGGACAGAATAATAGAAAGAAACATAGGTCGACCTTCAAGATTGAAAAGAAAGAGGAGATATGCAAATTACAATGAACACATACGGGAAATAGATTAATACCAGATTTACATATTGGTATACAAATATATTTAAAATTTGCGTGGTGAAAGCGTGGGCATATCATACTACATAGTTAGTATAAACATGTGCAAACAGTAAATCACTTGCCACTATTGGTTAATCAATTTCCTGGATATTTTATGATGAATCCATTACACCCAAAAATCTGATTTTTACACGTACATATTTTTTTCAGTCTTGATTGCATTCTGTTTTACAGATTTTGAACAAAACCTGGACTTTAGGCGTCCCGGGGAAGTTCAGAAGTTCTGCCCGGGACGCTTGACATCGAGGGTCCAAACGAGACAGTCCGGGTAATCCCGCGACGGTTGGTCACCCTGCTTGCGATTTTCGCATTCTTCTCTACAAAGAAACTTTTTCACATATTTTCCTTAAATGCTTATGATTTAATATAATTTTTATGTTGTTACAAAATACTTCATTGTTCAGTTTTTTATATACCAAAAAGATCATACAAATAGGGCCTAATGTGTTTAAAGACATTACAAGTTAAATAAATAATTTGATGTTTTCTGCTAATCATTGCCAATTGTACATTTTTCAGGTTTGTTTTAGTTCGGAACTAGAGAATGTCCCTATTGGACGACACCATCTCAATCTCCGAAGACGACGTGTTAATCATGTCACCAATAATAGCTCCACGACTGCTCGTGCCGGTACAAAATCGAATGCCGTTGCAGGTAACGTTGAGTTCCTTTCTGTATTTATGTTGGCTTCGTATGTAGACGAAAAGACTGTAGAGCGTTGATTTACCAATGTCTTGGGAACGATCCCAGCAGCCGCCCATCCTGACTGACGTTTTTCCATGGTTTTCCCTCAGTCATAGTAGGCGATTGCTGGGATGGTACCTACAAACTAGGCCCTGACCAACAACCTTCCAACATCCTTTTCCCCATCCTATTCCGACCTGTCTTGACATACGTACATAAAGGACATAAATAAATTGAAATAATATAATATTTCAGACAATATTCCGATTCGTCACATATACAATCATTGTTTCTTTCAGGCATACTTTCGGGGGGGGGGGGTTCCCCCGGGAGATTTTCAACCACTCCCCCGAAATAACTGTCTCAACACTTGTATTACTCATACTAAAATATGTATTTAATAGCACGTTCTATAAATTTTGTTCATATTATTTTGAGTTTAACTAAGGAAGTACGACATAATGTTAAGTCAACTTATTGTAATACATTGGAGTCGATATACAGGGTGTCCGAAAAGTCCTTCCCTGATTACAAAGAATGATAACTCAGGCTAGAAATACGATAGAAATATGAAACGTGTGTTGAATTGTTTACGACCTCTCAAAGTTTTTCTTTTCTGTTTTTTCTGTTTTAGGTTCGCAGTACGTAAGTGCCCAAGGTGCAGTGCCCAAGAAGCCATGCTAACCAATCAGGAGAAGGCACAGTGTGTCCTGTGGTACCATGAGACACGATCACCAACCACGGTGCAGAGACACTTCCAGACAACATTTGGAAGGAATCCACCTGATGTCAAGAGCATTAAAGCCTGGTATGAGAAGTTCAAGAACACAGGATCGGTTGCTGACCTTCCGAGGTCTGGTCGACCAAGAACCTCAGCAGACACGGTGGAAGCTGTGCGGCAGTCTTTTCTGCGAAGTCCGAAGAAATCGGTGCGCAGGGCCTCACGTGAATTACAGATGCCAAAAAGCTTTGATAGTTTGTAAACAATTCAACACAAGTTTCATATTTCTATCTTATTTCTAGCCTGAGTTATCAATTTCTGTAATCAGGGAAGGACTTTTCGGACACCCTGTATATTACTTATAATTTTCGTGAACCCCCCACGAGGCCCCCCCGAATGAAATCTTCTGAAGGAAACACTGTGTAAACTCCCAACTCACCACTAGCGTGCGCAGCATTTTTGCAATAGGGGAGGGGGCGAAAGGTATATTAGGCTAGTTGTTTATATTGAGCAAAATCACCGAGCCGCCGTAGCTCAGTGGTAGAGCCTTTACGTAGCGTTCGAGACGTCGTGGGTTTGATACCAGCAACCGACCATCCTGACTGAGGTTTTTCCAGGGTTTTATCATATCAGGCAAATTCTGGGATGGCACCTTCAACATAGGCCATGCCCGACACCTTCCCAAATCCTTTCCCCTCCCCTATCCCGGGCTGAGTCTTATATACATGCCTTAAGTAAAATTCAAATTAAATTTAGTAAAATCACTTAAAAACTTAAAGTATGAAAATTCAAAAATGCACTGATGAACTATAAATATAATTTAGAAATCAGAATGAATGATCAATTTCAATGCAAACTAGGAGTAAAAAAAAAAGCTAAATATTTTGTAGTTTTGTTATAAATACTGTAAAACGTTTAACACTTTAAAAGGTGAACAATTATGGAACCAGTGTATCTATAGACGTAGCCATCGTTCTCTTGGAGATAGCAATTTAAAATGTTTGTGCAAACTAACAGTCTAGAAAAAACTAAATCATTTAACAAAAAAGTCTTTAAACTTTCACGACAATAAAACGTTACTACTGTAGACATTTTTATAGCTTACAGCCAGTGCAGAAAGTTTTCATTCGTTATTTCGAATATCTAACTCTCGTGTTCTTGAAAATCTGAGAAAAACTTCCTGCACAATATGTAAACCCATAAAATGTCTACTGTAAATCCTTTACAGTTCCATATGTTACGCTTCGGTTCGTTGAGTGACGCTTCAACAAGATATAACCCCCCTCAAAAAAAAGAATGATAAACCGCGCAGGCACCACTCTTTCGTAACCAGAAAAAGAGAAACTGAATAAATAATAAAATATACCTTGTACCTAACGTCCTTACGTCACTACTTACCGCAAAGGAACATTAAAGTTAATGTAAAGCAAAGATCTCCAACGAAAGATGACAGCACTATCTCCGTATATGTCTAATATATTTTGATCGTTCCACAAAATTTCAATGCTCCTCTTACGAATTCAAGCTTAGATAGTTCAAAGTTTCAGGAAAGGAAGTTCATAACCAATTTAAGAGTTCTATTCGCGCCGATTTCTTATTTTCCTTTTTGTTCATTATTGAAATCGCTTCATTGTTGTTATAGACATCCAAACCTATAACAATAAAGCTCTTTCAACAATGAACAAGAAAAAATCGGCACGGATAGAACTCTTAAATTGGTTAAGCACTTTCTTCCTAGTAGGGGTAATATACGAGAGAAAGGGAAACCTGAAACAAATTGCAACAGAAGCGATTTAAATGGTTTTGAGGCAAGTCCAGTGTGCGGAATAACATATTCAAAATCGAGTGTTGGAGTGCTGGTATATTGCGTGTTTGTATGCACTGAAGCTAGTAGAAATGCAAAAGAAACTGGAAATTCATTCCTATTCAGTGCAATAATGAAGAATGTATTTGTTTTAATGTTAAGTATTCATTATCATTAACGAATGTCGTAGTGAGAGTTATATTGAGCAACCGTAGCTCAGTAGAGTGTCAGTTTACCAATCGGACGGTCTTGGGAACGATCTAAGTGGCCGCTCATTTTTACTAATAACTTGTGTTTTCCAGGGTTTTCCTCAGTCATACCCATAGTTATAAAACCTCGACTAGAGGCCATGCTGGCGCCACCGTCTGTGTGGCTTTTAACTCCCAGCCGGCACAAGCTGAACTTTTAATTGTTTTTCTGTTTATTTGGCATAAAACAGCGACCTTCCGCTGCCTGGTATTGTTTTGTTAAGCACGACTTTTTATAAAGGAAAACAAATAAGAATTTGCATTAGAGTTCACCTTCGTTAAGTTCAATACGTAAAATACAAACAATTCCTAATTAAATTGATCAATATAAGGTATAATTTAATATAAAATCACTTATATAAAATGTTAATATGATTTTTGTTCTGAAACATTTTTTGTTAAATTTTGAATTTTATTTATGACCTTTAGGCATCTAGGGGAGGGGAAAGAATTCGGGAAGGTGTCGGTCAGGGTCTATGTTGAAGGTGCCATCTAGGTTTTTATATCATGTGTTATTTAAATAAAACAATATAATGTTGATACTTAAAGCCACATAACTTATTTTTAAAAAACATTCGAGATTCATTTTAAAATATTATACAACATTAGGGATACCGGTACATCGGAAGTGACATGAATATTATACACACAAATTGCTGATACTGTAATTGTATACAACAAATGGTTTACTTGCATAGATTTACAAAGAAAAATTATAAAATTGAAAATAGGGTAAGGGCACCAGTCGTCGGACATACACTAGTAGTCGGCAGTTTTCACATAAATATTGAAACAAGACATGTCATTTAAAAAGATGTGTATAAAAATTTATCTCTAGTTTTCGGATATGTTTAACTTAATACTTAAGTTCTACCAGCTATCGAAAGTGACATTCTATAGACCACCGATAAAAATGTGCTCCCCTTATTAGCTTAGAAGATGCCGGAAATGTTATCTGAGAATGAAGTAGTGTGTTTTTAAATTTAGGGTAAAAGTCTGTCTCAAAACTATTAAAGACAAGATTGTTTTTTCTAGCTTTCAAATGTTCTGTTTTAACTTTATATCATAAACAGTACGAATAGTCATATCTATTAAATATATATTTGTGTCCGACTTTAGGTATATAGAATTCACGAGTCTTCCTATTGCCGACCAGAGTGACCGATAAGAAGTGTTTCTTATCTAGTTATTACGTTAAATTTGTTTCTATTGTTCTTAATTGTGTAATCAAGATGTCCCTGGTTCGATTCCCGGCGAGGACACAAGTGGTTCGGAACCCACTCTAAACTTAGGTCCCATCCTTCGGACGTCATCTTCATGCGATGGAAGGCAATGGAAAATCACCATCGGTTCACCTAGATCTGGAACCTTCAGGTCAAGACCTGCCTTCAGACAAAATAAACATCATCATCATAATCATTGTTCTTAATAATCTAACAAGTCTTTTCAACAGCATATTACTTACCGAGCCGCCGCAGTTCAGCGGTAGAGCGTTGACGTAGGATTCGGTAGGTCGTGAGTTCAATCCCAGCGGCCGACAATCCTGAGTGAGGTTTTTCCTGTCACACCAGACAAATGCCGGGATGGCATCTTCAACATACGCCCTGGCCGACAACTTCCCGAATCCTTTTCCCCCTATCCCGGCCTGAGCCTTAGGTGCCTGAAGGCCATAAATAAAATTCAACAGTTCATTATAGGCTTAGAACTATTTAAATTTTAGAGACAGATATAATTATAGTTTTTTTCTACACGAATATAACCACTTTATATCTAATAGGCCTAAATGAAAACTATCCAATATTTCTGAATGTAAGAATACTTATTGTAATGGATTCCCTTTGGCATTCAGGGACAGTTTTGTAACTATGGATCTAACACGATGTTGCATCAAATAATTCTATTTAAAGATGTATGTTTTCTTTTATATTACTAGCACAGAGACAAACTACACGAAACAGTGCTTTGCATAATGATTTTTTCACGTGATAATAAATTATCATTTATTTTTGAAACGATACATTACTTCCTTTCTTAAATCTCTCAGTATAGCTATAAGCTGCATAGCAGTCCGATGTTTTCTTCTCAAATACCAAGAACTATATCAGAAAATGCCAAAGAGTAAAGCATAGCAGCTCGCAATACGTGTTGTATTGCCAAACGAACGTATTCTCAGCCAACTTTCAAGTGGCGCCGCGGTCGCAGCGCCCATCCTGACTCTAGCGGAGGTTTAATAACTGTGATCATACGAGGCAAATGTTGGGATGATAGAACTACCTGCAAACTAGGACCCTACCGACTATAACCAATAACATCTCTCCCACCCTATCTTGGTCTGGTTATAACGCTCACGTAAATGACACAAGACAATACGCATGTAGCCTACTGGCTGAAATTTGTAATACTAAAGTATTGACTAGAACTGGATAATACCTTGTCGCGACATGAAATATATTTTTTTTATATTAGATTTTTGATGATGTATGGAACGTGTATGTGGTAGTGCTGTGATAGAAGTGTACGCTGAATTCTAGCGTTTACTCTGCTCTGACGTATTACGTGACGTCACAAGCGAGAGTCCTTCGTTAACTTCGGGTTTTCTCGTGCTGGTTCGGCTCGTAGTTGCCGACGTTGCTTTCATGCTGGGAAGGCCGCTTTAACTCGGCCATTATATGCAGTGCTGTCAGTTGGCGGAAAATTTCCCGAAAAACGGCGAATTCGGACCACTGGCGGGACGGCGGGGATTGTTTGTTAAAATACAACAAAAACGGGAAATTTTGTAGTTCTGGACGAACTAAAATTATAATTTCTCCGCTGGAATATTTTTGTCTGTCTCCCTCTCTCTTTCTGTGTGTGTTTGCTTCATCCACTTATCCGACGAAAATAAATCTTATCTTTAATTGGTGGATACAGTAAACTGAAGACACCAGGAAAATCTATCTACATTATTGTACGGTTGAGCTGTTGCGTTGTTATATATTCTGCAGCAGGGTTTTGAAAGATCGTTCTTCATAATAAGCATTAGCCAATATGGTGCCATTTTGTTCAATCTGCTATTCATCCATTATTTTAATATACTTTACAAAGGATTATGATTACATAAGCATATTTCTGAAAGATGAGACTAAAACGAGAACTCAAATAACATATTTGTTCTACTTTCTATGTGTATTCTTTGTTTTGTGCTAATTATTTAATGAGAATTTTAATTTTGATTGAAATAATGTCATAGTTACAAGGAATATAACAAGAATATAGCCACAAACAAAGAATGTATAATGAAATCAGATACTAATTACGTCGACTTGATAAAGTTTAGATTTCTTATTAACGTATATTTCGAAAGTAAACTGCAGGATTCGCTCTGTGCATATACACAAAATTTCAATTTTAATTTATTCTTTCGGAAAATTTGTATTTTAACCTATATTCGTCGCTATATATTGTAAAATGGATGTCATATCAAAAAATAGAAAACAGTTGCAACGTATCTATGCACAGAGAAATATTTTCCTTTGAAATGACTCAAATGAGATTTCAGCATTCTAATTTAATTTAAAATGAGAAGATACCAATTTCGAAAGACGATTAGTGTGAAACCGGTATGTTTTTATTTTCCATTAAATGCGAACGCAAAAATTTCACTTTAAAAAATATTTCTGCATAGATAAGAACTTTTTTTTTTTTTTTACCATTTCTGTGTAACGTTGAAAATTCGTTTTTATACTTGGCGGAAAATGTTGCATCTGATCGGCAAATTTTAGGGTTTCGGACGGGAAATTTGCTCTTACGAAACTGACAACACTGATTATATGTTCCAAGGTAAGCCTAGTAGGTCGTGTAAAGTTTTGGCTTGTTATTGATACAATGTCACTAGGGGTTTGATTGATTTATTGAGTAAAGTTTGGAAGTAGGCTTGTGGTAAGTCTGCTGGTCTTGTTTTTTTTTTTTAATTAATGACCTGGAAATATTATTTTTTTTTTTTTTTTTTTTTTTGTTTAACCAATTAAATACTTGGTGACATTTCTTTAGAGAATATTCTTCCTTTGGTATTGTGATTGTATATTGTAGTATGTTAAGGTATTTTCCATAGTAGTATTCTCAGTAACCTATTTAGTTGTTTCTTTTTTCGTATTTGAAATTCACTAGGATACTACGCGTGTTATAATATTTTTCAAGTATTGTGTTATGGGAGCCATGTGACTTCGCGTGATACGTTAGTAGCCATATTGAAGAAAGTTTTGAACTTGTTACGATTTATATTGCTAGTTGTTACATTTGTTGGAAGTTATTTTGTTAATGAATTAAATGTCAATCTTTGTTACGAGGCTACTTTTCTTGCGTTAGTAGTGAGCAGAACCCCCCACCCCCAATAAATATTATTATATCAATTGTGGTTGACGCATGTCACCGCAACCTGAATACAACTTGAAATCGGGTAATATCCGTGTATCAGATGGAGTCTGGTAATTCCCGGGCACAAGATGGAACCAGATAATACCGGGTACCCGTCGTCATTCCTACTCTGTACCCTCAAAAACTAGATAATAGTCCTGTTGAAAGAAGTAATGCGAGCTCGTGTCAGCCACTCAGAGATTTTTTTTTTTTTAAACTGCTAGTTCAGTTTCGAAGGTTTGTGTGAAGAAATGTGCTTTCGTAGTGATCCTGTAACTCAGTAAATGGTAGAATAAGAAGTTAGACCTTACTGGACTCCACTGTGTGGAATTCACAGGTCACAGTAGCTGTGACTTGTAATAAATACAGTCTCGTGCGAATTAATTAAATGTACTTTATTCTCAAAAGAAATTGACGATTTTACGAACAGAATGGGAAACGTGAATTTTGATTTGTTACTGGTTACTTTTCTGAAGAACTTCAATTGGCTACGTTTTATGAAGGTATACTTTCTTGATACGCGCTACTTTTTAGTAATGTATCCTTCACTGTTCAGTTGTGAGCCTTTCAGACACCACGCTGTCCCAAAAGGCTTGCGTGTTTGTGTCCCAAGACGTTATTCTTATCCAATTGTGTTTTATGTTCGTTGTGTCTTGCTATAATTCATGGAGTAGCCATCGTCTGTGACTCAGGCTGTCGTTATTTCCCTCCAACTGATGGACGCATATTCGGCATATTAGAGACGTATATTCGGCGAAAATGAAACTTCATCACAGAGGTGATGGTGGCATCTCTGCATGTTTCCTTCACCATATCGAGCATAATCATTCATCATGAGGAGCGCAGTGGGAGGGGCGAAAGATTTTTGGATATGGGCAATGTGTATACTCCATGAATTATGGCATGTCCGTGTATACATATCATTGTAAACATTTATCATTCAACTTGTTTCTGTTCCTTATGTAAGTACCTTCCTTTATGCTTTTCAATCTAATAATTTTCTGTACATTTCAGGACAATGGAGACCTATCAAATATAACAACTAAAGAATTATTGAACAAGCTTTGGAAGTCTCTCGAGTGCCCAGTCTGTCTAGATGTCCCCCTGGGTCCTGTAACGCAGTGCAGCAAGGGCCACCATATTTGCCACAATTGCAAGCCAAGATTAACGGAGTGCTCTCTTTGTAAAGGGTCTTTTACGAATCGCAGAATATACGTTGTTGAATCTGTTGTTGAATGTATTCCGTTACCCTGCAAATTCCGAATGGAAGGTTGTTCCTTCATCAGCTTACACACAAATAAGCCAGAACATGAGAAGAATTGTGACTTTAGACCGTTCAATTGTTTTGTGGAAGGTTGTGAGGCTGTTGTGTCTTCGAATCGAATGCAAAATCACTTTGCCTCCAGCCACGGAGAGCGTAATATATTGTTAGGTTTTCATGGTGCAGGAGAGTGGAAGATTGAATTCACATTAACACAAGAAATGGAAAGCAAACTCTTTAATATCCCTGCGTGGGGTCTTTTTACATTCAAGGCGAAATCTATTAACAACAGTACATATTTCATAGTACAAGGTATTAATCACAAAGACAAGGCTCAACTATTTACTTATGATCTTTTTCTGAATTTTGGTGAACATCGAAGAATTGGTGTTTCTTCTCAAATAAGATCCCTTCATTTGTCGGAAGAAAATATCTGCAAAGACCATGACTGCCTCATAGTATCCAATGTTCTTCGTAACAAATATGTTCACAATTCATTCAGGTTCAGTCTCTATATGAGAAAGAACAAAATCAGAGTGCCAGTTGTTAACAGGTACAAGAATTAAACTTTATCATCTGAATATTACCGAAATATGCATTCTGTTTCTGCGAAAATAATAGTGTTAATTTATTGAACATGTATTTTCTTAGGTTTCAACCTGAGGAAAAGTACTTACACTCGCGACCTCTACAAAATAGTAAAAATACAAGCAGTTCTATTGTTCAAGAACAAAGAAATTAACGTTTGAGACATACATATTCCAATATACTTGTAAATTGTTAACGGCTCGATTTTTATCTATTTTGCGAACTCTAAATATAGGCATGATATGATCTGTGTTAAAACTGAAATCTAGAATAGAAACAAGAGGTTTTTTTTATGAAGCTGGGTTACTGGGGGTTTGGACCAGGGTCGAGACATTAACAATCTGAAGCGTAATGGTGACTCCAATACACCAGTCTTACTGAATACACAGACGCGATCTTTAAATAAATACGCTGTAGAGAGCAATCCAGGGGCAGCGTACAAACCGTAAACGTTAGAAAAAAATATTGTTTATATAAGATATGCGCCACCCGCAACTTTCAGTTGTTGTACCCCTTACTCGTTAAAAAAGTCTTGAACTTTCGCCACCAAACTTCGTGCGCCGCCCCTGGATTGCTATCTACAACGTATTTAAAGATCGCGTTTGTCTGTTGAGTAAGATTGAAAGGTTGGATTCATCATTACGCTTCGAATTGTTAACGTTTCGACCCTGGTCCAAATCCCCGGTAACACAATTTCACTTTCTTTTTTTCAAAAATATTTTGTTTCCATTTCAGTTTTAACACAGATCATATATCATGCCTACGCTTAGAGTTCGCAAAATAGATAAAAATCAAGCATTTAATAATTTGAGTATATTGGGATATGTATTACCAAACGTTAATTTATTTGTTCTTAATAAAACTGCTTGTATTTTTACTATTTTATTTTGTAGAGGCCACGAGTGAAAGTACTTCATTTCTCAGGTTGAAACCCTAAGAAAATACATGTTCACCATATTAATAATGTGATATTATGTTCTTTGAAATTTGTTTTACTATGCATGAATGTAAAACGGTTTTACCAGTTGGAAAACTGTTCTTTGTTATTGTCGACATGCTGTCTTGTACCAAAAAAAATTGTAAAACATTTTTCAAATAACTGATAGAACTTCAAAGTTCCCGAAATTCCATAATGGTATGCGAATCGGAGCGTTCAGTTTACTTGTACCAGGTAAAATCTGGAAACAGAATTTTCATTGTAAAATAATTTTAAAGTTTACGAGTTAAGAAGTTGTGAAATCATATTATATATTCCAGAGTTCTCTGGTTGCCATTTTTCTTCAATATGACTGCGAATTTTCAATAATAGAGAACATAATGATACATTTAAAGCTGTAAAGGAAATTATTACATCTCGAGATTCTAAAAATCGCGTAGTTCACAATTGTGTATTATAGGAATCCGGCGTAATAGTACGAAGTTTCTTTTGCTTGTAAAATGGGGGTGTTTCACTTCACCCGCTCTTCCGTGGTATCATAAATAGGATATGGACACCAGTGATCGGCCAATTAAGAGACGGTTTACTTTTGTTTCCACTTTTCCTTTTTTGGTCCAATACTTATACTTGAACTCTTCAATTATTTACACCTTTTTCGCCTAAAATAAAACGTTTGTAACTCAAAATTTTACAAGCATTAAGTAATAAGATGTTTTTTTTTTAGGTAAACAGTTATTTTTCACCAGCTGTCGCCCACTGAGCACCAGTGTTCACGGGTATGTACCAGTTGTCGGACACTGTCAAACGGAAGTAAAATATCAAAAAAAAATAAGTATTTAACGTTCAGAAGTTTCTGATAATTATCATTTAGGCCTATTAGAAATAGTGTTTCCACTCTTATGAAAAGACTAATTTTGTCGTTACTTTCAAGGCGGAAGAGCGTAAGTTGCATGTACTAATTTTACAAGAGAAGTGTTTGAAATATCAATACGTGTAATGGTGCTAATATAATCCGAATTTTCTTAACATGTATCTCGTAATCTTCACTGGAGTTCACAGAATCCTATTTTTGTAAAATATTTTAGTGTAATTTTGTACATTATATTATAAATGATTTTTATGTTCTTTGCACATAGTTTTATGCACAAAGGAGTAAATGTGTTTGAAAATATCAAAACAGTGTAGTATTATTTCATATAACATCAACATTGTAATTGTCTTATTGTATTTTTGTACATAGTTTATAAATTATAAATAAAGCTCCAAGTTGCTGAAAATTAACATTAACAATACTTTGAGAACCTAATATATTTTAGAAAACATTTTTCTTTTATTGTTTTAACAAAAATCAAACTTTCATAGCCGGATGTTAGATACACAATTGATTATTTTTGCACTTAAGTTCACAACACATCACAAAATGTTATTGTGCGAAAATTATAATTTAGGTGATACACTACCTATGGGGTCCTTAATCGGTAGAACGTTTAATTGGATGCACCATGTTAAAATCTACTTGTATATTACATTCACACTCAGAACAGGGAATCTTGACTCATATATATTTCCAGTAGCAATTCCGCCGTAGAGGCAGATTTAGTTACTGAGCAAAGCTCGAAGTTACATAACTCTATCGTGTACCTTAAATTTAAAATACACATTGTTAGCAAACGACCGCTGTCGTGTCCCTCCCATGGGGATTTAATTTAATTCAAATAAAAAGTACTGACGAGAGAAGTTCTGCTCACTCTTCCCCTTCCAAGAGCTCAGATTTTAAGTTCCCTGTCTTATTCGCATTTCGAATGGAAAACAGAGTATCTCGTTCCTCTGACTTCAAAAAAAAAAAAAAATTGCATTCAGATTTATAAGATCATTTAGAGTGATAGATTTGAAAGTAGAATTGAAACCTATGTACTGAACTTATTACTTGCTCTCCTGAATTTCAAAGACATAAAATACAAGTCCCAAACGAACCTAGGAGCTTACCACTGGTCATCGCAGCTGCAGGGCCTCGAAGTGTTGCAGTGGTCAGTCTGTTATTACGTGTCGTCTCAGCGAGACCCACTCCCATTTATACGGTTCCTACCCCCTTGTTTCAACAGCGAGAGCTTGGACCAAATTTAAAAAATCGTCTCGGATTGGCTGAAGCTTCCCACACTTTCTTACCGCGCTCCAGAGTTCAGCAACCAAGTTCCCTCGTTTTTTGAAACTAAAGCTAAAAATATAAAGCATATGAAATACAAGAAAAAAAATTCAACTACAAAACATAAAAATCCCTTTCAGTAGGCCTACAGGCTGAGGTACATCTCGAAGTTTTTTTTTTTTATTTTCAAAAATTCAAATCTTGCCTTATATGAGAGCTATCGAGAAAATATTTATTGTTATTGTTTTGTAGATTATTCATCAAGAGCTGTTCAACAATACCTCACAAGACACACACACACCCCGTAGGGGGTTCGCCCCCCCCCCAAACTTCAGTGCTTTTGAGAGGATGCGCCTCCTTTATCTTAACCAAAATCTCACTGCAGCACTACACCACCATGGTATCCATCAGCACACTCCCACTGGGGGGCTGCGCCCCCAAATGGGAGGTTTGCTCCATTTATTGTAACCTACTCTTGGTCATACACCTTCAAAGAAACTTTCGTTTCTCTCCCTTCAATGATTTGGAAATTGGATTTCTGGGGCGGCCATTTTGAATCCAACTTGACGACTTTTTGAAAGTTTTCCTATATTGTCGTGACCTACTTGTGATGGTACAACTTCAAGTAAAATCTCATTTATCCAGCTCAAATGGTGTGCAAAATGGAATTTTGGGCGGTCATTTTGAATCCAAGATGGCGACTTTTTCCAAATGTTGTAATATTTCAGTAAACTACTCGTCATAATGCACCTTTGTCAAATTTCGTATCTCTAACTCAAACGGTGTGGAAAATGTTTTTATAGGTCCGCCATGTTGGATCCAAGATGGCGTCTTTGGATACACCATGTGATATTTTAGTAACATACAAATGATAATGTATAGTGTTACCAAATTTGATGTTTCTAGCTGCAACCTTTTACGCTCTGTATTCTATACAACAATGGGTTCAGCGGCCATTTTGAATCCAAGATGGCGACTTTTTCAACATTTCGTAATATTTTCTTGAACTACTAGTAGCAATACACCTTTATGTCAAATTTCGTATCTCTAGCTCAAACGATATG
>JAGDQP010041018.1:0-17075 GCA_022664845.1 Lepisma saccharinum | reverse complement strand
ACTGACAGTCAAAGTATGAATATGGAACTAAAACAGTTTACCTTCAATCTTAAATGAAAACAAAAGGCAGGAAGAGACTGTAATAAGAAATCGTTTATTTTTATTTATTTATTTTTTGCTATTTATAGTTACGAAACTAATATTATATACTTTAAGCATCATAATGTTAGAACAAATATTACCCACACCATAAAAGAAACTTTTTTCAATGAAGAATGTTCAACGAACAAGGAGGTCTAATACCAACTTTTCTGCGATTGTGAAGCATGTTTTGGAAGAGAAATCCTGAGGGAAAGGTTCCAATGGAATATTAAAATTATGTACTAATCAGATCTTCATGAATGAAGTAAGTTTCGGACGAGATAAAAGGACGGGAATTTCAGTTGTAGAGAACATCCGTTTTTATTTTAGCCGATCTTAGGACCTATAGGATACGCACATTTGATTAAGTAATGACTGAAGCGGAAATATATACTATGTTAGTGACGTTAGCAAGAATAAAATAACTTAAAACCTAAGAATCCGGGCCCAAGATATAAGCAATGAAATTACAGTTTTTATTAATTAGATCGCGGCACAGTTACTTCCGGTGACTTTAAATACCCACAGCTCCTGCGTCTAAACCCAAGAAACACGAATGCAAAATTTGGTTGAAATCAATGCACGCATGTAAATTTGTACCGTGTTCAAAAAAATCAACAACATAAAAGCACAGAGATATTATATATTTAAATCGTTTATATTATGTTTTAAATTCTAATTTTGTTGTCCTTTCCGCTTCTAATGATTCTAGTGTCAATGTATAACACTGTAATTACTAATTTTAGAGTTAATTAATATAATGAAAAACTTTTTGTACATTCACAATTGTTTGTATATGTTATTAAAATATAAGAAGAGACACAATAATAGTCGTAGGTTCAATACCCATTAAAATTACACACAATAAAATAACATTTTCAATACTTCTATGGCTTTTGTAATTTAACACAATAAAACAAGTCGATTATAAATAACAACAGAAAAATACGTGAGTTAGCAATTGTTTCCGTATCTACCACGACTTCCTTTGTATGCATACAATTTTCTTTTGATGTGATAGTTGAGTGGGTTACACAGGGGATAACAACAAAGAATGTTGGATTTTCACTAACTAAAATTTCCAATGTACGTACAAAACAAACATAAAGGAAATCTGAAAAGAAAGGGAAAATACATTGTTATGTTCTGTTGAAGTTATCATCAATACTTTAACTAAATTCTATTCTAATGGCTTCACTCACTAGCCTATTGTGATGACATGGAAGATTTTTAAATATTACAGAAATGGAGAGACTACTAAACGTTGGCGCACTACTTAGAATTTCCCAAATCTGAATGAAAAAAAAATACTGAGCTTAATTTACCAATACTATTTGAATATTGTTTGGTTAGTATTAAACGAGCTACTTCTGAAAGTAAACAATACATTTGCATACATTGTTTTTACTGAACGTACATATATCCTATATATATGCTTTGTTAGGATCATTCCATGGAAATGGAAGCTAGTCTCAAAGAGATCTAAAATATTTGCTTCTAGCATAAAGCTTTCCTTTGTCTCTTTGTTACTAATCAGTAATCATAAACAATAAGCATGAACTTCTGTTTATGCATATCGGATCATAGGTAAATACATTTTATTAGTATCACAATGTAGTATTATAGAGGAATATTACCAATTCTTGATAAGAGAAACGTTTCAAGGTTTAGTAATAATTTTAATTACCCAATGTAAACTGACATATTTTGATTATGGTAAAGCTAAAGGTTCTGTTTGATGATATTATCACTCCTTACTGTTTATGTGGATTCAATTTTTAATAAACTTATTTCTGTAGCTATATTTTCTGTAAATCTTTTACCAACTGGTCGATTGAATTTGTTACTATAGTCATTTGTATTAGTTGAGTAAAGGCGCCGAAAACAATGTATTACTTTTGAAAAATATTTAAGTACAGGTATAAAAAATGATTCTAAACTTGTGGAATTTCCTACAAACGAATATAATGAAGAATGGGTGTTTTTCGAGTGATGCTGTGGGTCCGGAAGTGGGCGTAGCCCTAATTGGTGTTTTCTGACGGTTTTAGGTTTTACCCACATTTGTTTGGTAATATTGCTTTGCATTGTCTAGCAACACTGCTTGGCATTGTCTGGCAACATTGCTGTCCATGTGCATTTGTTTTCTGCTTGATAATAGTAATTTGCAGTGAAGTTGGAGTAATCAACAATGTGTGATCAAAGTCCATTTAGCATTCAACAAAGATTAGTTGTTGCGGTTTGGCTTCATGAAAGGCGTCACACAGGAGACACCATGGAAAGTGTTAAACCGAAATTTACAGACCGCTTTTTTATTAATCCACCAAGAAAAGCAACAATGTTGGGGTGGGGAAAACGTGCATTTGCTACGGGCAGTGTGAAAGACCTTCCCCGAGGCGGTAGACCGATAAAACAGATCAGTGCACCAGTCGCCTTTAAAATCAACACGTAAAAGGTCTTCGGAGCTTGGTATTCCTAGGACCACCATGATGACGCACATGAAAGAAGATCTAAAATTGAAGGTTTACCGTCCAATGCATGTGAATGAACTGAGTGACGCCGACATGGATGCGCGGAAAGAGGAATGCTGAACTCTCCTTCAGGCGTTCCCTTCCAAACGATCCCTTGGTGCAGTCTTCTTCACAGATGAGTGTGCTATCTATCGAAGTATGCATTCTCGGAATATTATAATGTGGTGTAAGGAAAAACCCCGGTTTTACAAAGAGATGGAGACAAACCCACCACACGTGATGGTGTGGGCTGCAATGAGTGCAACACACATTTTTTGGGCCTTACTTCTTCGAAAACAATGTTAATGGACATTCTTACAAGGAGATGCTTAATGAGTGGTTGCTGCCTCAACTGGAAGAAAATTGTATCAAAGACACTGCTGTGATACAGCAGGATGGAGCACCCGCGCACGTCGCACTTCGCGGTTCACGTGCGCAATTACCTGAATGAGACGTTTCCTGGCCGCTGGATTGGAAGAGGCTCTGCATCTTCACCAGCTCCCTTTGCTTGGCCTCCAAGAAGTCCCGATCTGACGACACCAGACAATGCTCTCTGGGGCATCATAAAGCAACAAGTAAGAAACACTCGATATCACACAACGCAGGAATTACGAGAAGCTGTGGAACACGCCTTCACCCTCGTGACTCCGGAGTATCTCAGCAAAACATCTGCGATAACTTGGCGCAGAATTCAGCTATGTTACGACATGGATGGTGCTCATACCGATGTTCATGACTCTTAAGACTTCAAAGTAACTGAGTACAGACATTCTACCATAAACAACACTATACTGTTGAACCTAAAGGGAGGTACGCCCACTTCCGGATCACCCTGTATGTATACAGGTAGTTTCGTATCTAGCGAATTATAAATTATTATAAATAGTTTATTATAGTAGTTGTATATAATTTTCCTTGCAATTACCTTCTCCGTTTTCTCTGAATTCCTGTCTGTTATTTTTGTGAAATTAATGATTAGAGCTAAGCCATCTTCTGCTGTATGTATTTGTGAAGATTCAATAATACAATAGAAAGCAAGTAAAAGGTACAAATAATGTATAAGAAACTATTACTGACACTTTTAGCTATATGTTCACAAAATGATACAGAAAACGATTATAAGAGTTCAGAAGCTGCTTTAAAAGCGTTAAAATCTTGTAGAAGATACGAAATTATTATTTTTGTAAAATTCGTCAACATTAATTGAAAATTAACAGTAGGTTATGTTCTGATACTACTGTTAGCCTGGTAGCAGATTTTAAAATTGAAACTCGATTCTATATTCTCTTGAGTTGATTATGTATTAGAAAACAAAATAGTATGTCTTTATTAATACAAATTATCATCTTAGCACATTCATTACTATGAGTTGAGAAGTGAATTATAGAAAAAATAACTAAGAAATTTATCAATAAAATACTGAACCCACACTCACAGCTTAATAAGAGATACTCTTCACACACTCACTAAATAGAAGTAATTTTTCACATCTATAAAATGTCTGTGTTTACACTGTGATAACTCAAATTATTGCAAACACGTAAAACAAATCTGGTATAAAGACCTAGAATCTATCTTTTTGCCCTCAGAATCAAGTAAATTGATTTCAGAATGATCCATATTGTATAAACAGAACTTCATTTTCGTTATGTGTGGTTAGTAACAAACATAGAATGTGTTTATATTCAAAGGATTTCATTTAGTACGTTTGATAGTAGTAAAATGTTTCTGCTTCCATTTCTTTGAGATGACGGTAACAAAGTGTATCTGCTCCGCAAAAAAAAAAAAAGTCTGCAAATATATTGTTCACTCTCAGAAGTAGTTTCTATAATACAAAATAAACAACATTCAAATACTTTTGTTGGTTTAAGCTCAGTATTGTTATTTTTATCATTGTTTATTTAAATTTATATTCAAAACGCTTGTTGAAATAATTTATAAAAGTTAGAGTCCAGTTCCATGAATTTTCATATATTTCGCAAAAATTTAGGAGTATATCAATTTGTGTAGTGTGGGAAAATATTTAGACAAGGAAAACTCCACGCCAATATGGAAGTCTAAAAGTCAAACAATTAGAATACATTTTAGTTCCCCCTTTCCCTCTTTGTTGACTTTCATTCATGTTTATTTTGTACATTGAAAATTATAGTGATTTGCAAACTAACATTGCTTTTTGTTGTCTCTTCAGTCCCTCAGTCAACTATCTTATGATTTGAAATGGCGAAGTTGCCTTTCGCGATGAACACGTTGAGATCATAAAGGTGCTCAACTCTAAAAGAAAAATAAATACTGGTAGATACGAAAACCACTGCTGGCGCATGTATGCCACATTATATTATAAAGAACGTTAGTAGCATAAGAAAAATATTTGGTTGCTGTGTCTAACTTCAAAGCACACTCAATTTACAACTGTTACTAATACAGTATCCATGGAGACATAATAAAGTGAAACAAATTTGTAACAAATCTGTTTTTTTTCCCTTGCAAGTACCGACTAAAGTATAAAATAATAAATAGCTTTTTTTTATATAATAATCACTAAAATCTGTCAACTAAAAGATAATACAGAAAAACTTGGTTAGTTAAAAGATGAAAGTACAACAACAACAAAATTTGAATAATCAAAATATTAGAATTTAAAATATATTATAAACAATTTCACTAGATAATTAGAATAGAGTTGTGTACAACATTTTATAAGCAAATATGCAAACAATTATTTTTTTAAATTCCAGTTACTGTATTTGAAACGAATGCTACGGTAGTAACAAGCAGTCGTTTCTACTCTATTAGGTTTGGTTACGAAAGGTTCATTTCTTTTGTCAGGCTGTCTCAAATCTTTAGTACTGACAGTAGAAAGTTTGCTATTCATCTTGATTTAGGAATATCTTAGCAACTGAATCAATATAAAATCAAATCTCCTTGAAATTCAGTTTACTTTAAGAACTATTTTATTTAGTAAATGCGTAATAGCTTAACTAAAGCCTTAGCATTCGTTTCAGAGATAAAATAAAATTTTAAGTAAGTGAGCTTACTTAACATTGTCCGGTTTTGTTCAACATTTTAGTATAGATAATATTCTTACGTAATCAATAAAAATAATTATTCATATAATTTGATATATACATGAACCAGTAGTTGAAATTTCACCCTCAAATCTTGTAATATGTCATAAGTTTATTTAGATTTAGAAATTTTCTTTAAAAAAAATCCATTAAATGACACTGTTCACTTCTTGTTGCTGTTGATATCACTTTTCTTTTAATTAACACATTTAACAAGTAATTTGAATTTAAATTTTGTGAAATATTTCTTTCATATTTTGCCCGAAAGCTTTGAATAATAATAAGCTATAAGATAATAAAAATACATATACAATAAACATGATATTTAAAACTTTAATCATTAAGGAATTAGTACATATTATCTTCCTCGAAAAAAAAATATAATAGCACTTACGAATATTGATCAATTTTATCCCAACATCATATTCTGGAGAGTCATAATATCATTCATTCCATTTCTCTAAATTAAACCCAATCATCATCTAAACAATCCTAATATGTATATTTTCAAAACATCTTGTCACAGTGCGAAATGTTCAGCACCTTTCTAGCAATAAGACTGTTCTCTTCGGCATCTTTATATCTTCAAACTTTTATAAAGTTCTCAGCTTGATCTAACAGTGCATTCACTTTTAACACTTTCACTTTAACACAGCGAAATTCTTCTTCGTACTTCGTTACCATCATCTTTAGCACTTGGCCTGCCTTTGTTTTCTGTATTTGATTTCTTATATTATTGAATTTCTTCCTCGACTCTATATACCACTTTTCCTCTTCTACAATTCGATGCTAGATTCTTCATATTTCTTTATAACTCAAGCCTTCTCCCTAACACGACATTGTTTCGCGCATTTAGTTAAATTTTCTTTGTTAACATCAGATTGAGGATCGCAATAACTTACCATATATTTCTAGAATTATCTGTATTTTGCTATTAGTTATTCATGAAGTATGGATACTTGTCTACCTAGACTACACGCGGTATTGGCCAAGTACCTGATTGGCCGGGAAGAATAGTATATACGCCACCTAATAGAGCAACTTATACTGATTAAAATATCCGACATTTAGAACCCCAATAAAATTGTAACATCATTTTTTTGAACTTGAAACATACGAGGGGAAAAATCGGTATCTTTTCGAAATTCTTCGATTTTCAATACAATTGCTGCGTTTTGGGAAGGTGAGAGTGAAATGCAAGTATAATAATAATTTGTTTTTAAAAAATACGTTTTTTAAGATGGACTAAAAAGAAAAAAACAATAAATTGAATTCATCTTATGAATCGAAAAATAAAGTGTGGGTGATCTTGCTTACCTTATCATAATATCTAAGAGCACCCACGCTTTTATTTTCCGATTCATAAAATCAATTCAATTTATTATTTTTTACTTTTCAATCGATCTTAAAAAAACGTGTTTTTTAAAAAACATGTTTTAATTATTTTTTTCGTAACCAACTCTTGGTCATACACCTTTATACCAAATTTCACTTCGCTAGCCCCAGCGGTTTGGGCTCTGTATTCTGTACAACAATGGGTTTGGTTGCCATTATGGATCCAAGATGGCGACTTTTTCAACATCTTGTAATATTTTCTTAACCTACTCGTGATCATGTACCTTCATACCAAATTTCATTTCTCTAACTCAAACGGTGTGAAAAATTCATTTTTGTGTCCGCCATTTTGTATCCAAGAAGGCGTCTTTGGAAACGTTTGGAAATATTTTCGTAATCTATTAGTGATAGTGTACCCTTATACCAAATTTCGTTTCTATTGCAATCGCCGTATATGTTGTTTATTCTATACAACAGTGGGTTTGTCGGCCATTTTGAATCCAAGATGACGACTTTTTCAAATGTTATAAGTTTGCATTATCATCCAGTTCTGAGCTATGTTTAAAGTTTAAAGTCTCTAGCTCATCGGGAAGTTAGTTTAAAATCGATTGCAAAATTTGTATCGAACAGACAGACAAGAAAGCGAGTTACTATTAAATTAATTACAGTTAACTGGATTACTGTATCGTAAACCTAATGATTGAATATTATATTGTCATCGGAAGCAAGCAAGTACACAAAATTTAAAAGAAATCGGATGATTGGAAGTGGGTTCAAAATCGATTGCAAAATTGTACCGAACATACAGACAAGAAAGAGAGTTAAACAAAACTTGTTAAAATAACATGGAAGTGTTTATGTTCACAGTTAATAGCTAGCAACTGGAGTGCCATCTATGAATCGTGTGAAATACTCCATTTGTTGCTGTTTTTCATTTCTAGATTATTTGTTTCTATTTTTCACTAATTTCCGCAATTTACGGCTAGTGATTTATTATCATCATCTTTTACACTTTTCTTTTTAACAAAGCACACATTTTCACAATATAAAATTGTATCCTACTGAGAATGTCAAGTTTTAAATAAAACGATTATTTTAAATTGACAAAAGGTGGCAATTGTAGTTAAAATTGATTTTTTTAACGTGGTTTGTCTTATTTTGCTCTACTGTTAATTTACTAAAATTTGTAAGAATTTCGTAAAGATAATGATTTTTTGCTCGAATGTTTCAGGCTCGAAAAAAGTTATGTTTGAATTTTATTGGTGTTATAATTTCCAAGTATCATAATGAGTAGAAGTTGCTCTAATAAGTGGTGTATATGCCATTCGTCCCGGTCAGTCAGCTACATATCCAACCCAGAGTGAGTTTGGTTTACAGATTTCATCTTGACATTTTCCGTGTTTGTTTTCTCTAAAAATGCAGCTGTATGTTTAAATTTAATCTTTTTATATGTTTCTTGAGTAACCATTGAACACTCAATTCCATAATTTCACAACATCCACATTACCTACCTTAACTACTATTTGATTAAAATGATCTTTTCGACCTTAAAAAACACACACACTGAAACATTGGACCGGCATAATTTTGTTCGCCATCTTTTGTAAGACTCACTTGGTACCTCTGAACAACTCTCTATAATAGATATGCGCTTTTTCCCTTGTAATTCTATATTTCCTTTTAATGTTATCTTTGGTAATATCCTTTTCAGTTTCATTTACAGCATATTGCCCTTAAAATTATTTATCCTATTATCGTTGATGGCACTTTGTTCCCAGGACGACCAGGTAGCCGTGCGGTCTAAGACGTTAAGCCAACGACTCGGATGTCACGGGTTCGAGTCCCGGCAGGGGCATAGGTGTTTTTTTGTTTTATTAGGCTGTAAATAGTCCAATCGTTTCGGGCCGAAGTCCAAAGACTTGTCGATACAAAAATAAAGGTCAACAAGTCTTTTTACTCTGTTTTCATGATGTTCGTGTTATTGCTACTATTTTTTTTACCTCTTAGTTTTACTAGTAGTAGCTTTATCCCATTTTTACACATTTAGCATAATCCGAGTAGTCACCTTTTCTACTTTTTACTGCGCTTCGTTCCTGATGTCTATTGACATTTGCGCTTCTTCTTTTATAGCTTGACCTCGGGGTCCCCAAAAGGTAAAACAATATTAGAAAAACAAGATTAACGCGCTCGCTTTCTGTGCGCGTGGTCACGGGTTCAATCCCTTCCGGGATCTATTGAACGAAGTGGTTCGAACCCCGCTTTAACAAGAATAGTAGGTCCCATCGTTAGAGACGCAATGGCATGACTTCCACCTTCTGGACATATGGAGGATAGTCGTCTCAACCAGCCTAGTACGAACTGTCCTGCAAAATCATCATAATGAGACAGGTCACTTCGGGTGTGGCAAGACTCACAGCCTTTTGATGGAAAACTTCCATGTATAACGATGTATGCCGGTATGTGATAGACGGCGTGACCTGCCAGTTCAGCAAACCAGATACCAATCCTTCTTCTCGTCGTTTGGGATCAATAGAAGCTATTAAGTCTAGGTATATTGTATCTATGGATTTCATTGGAATACTACCTACTTCTGCTGATAACTGCGCTTACCTCTGCACTATGCTCGACCCCTTTAATAGATACCTTGTGGTCTATAAGGTAAGAAACGCAACTGCAAGCTCTACCATCCAGTGAGCAGAGTCGTCCACCTCGTTGCTATGCGACAATGGACCCTGCTTCCGCTCGGAGAAATTTCGTAAGGCAACCAGTAAATGGGGAGTAAAGATATATTATGTAACTCCTTACCATCCGCAAGCGAACCCAGTGAGCCATGCATCGAGAAATAAACAGGATGTGGCGGACGATGTGCGAAAATAGCCACAATTCTTGGAGTAAGATCGTCAATGAAATCGTTTCCCTATTAAATTATTCCGTGGTAGATGGACTCAGCTACGCGCCAGTGCAAATCCATCTCAACGAGAAAAAATAGGCCTCCAAATAGCGGAGATATTAGACAGTTGGGACGACAAACTGATCATGATTAGTCGGACACGTCAATTACAAAGCCAGCGAAGGAAGCGAACAGATCCAGAAAGAAGAGGTGGTGATAAAAAGATCGAAGTAGGAGATCTCGTATTCTTACGAACAAACACTAAAAGTGACGCTACCCTTGGGCCAATTAAAAAATGGTTCTTTCTGTACGCCGGTCCGTATTTCTGCTGCGACAAGCCCAGCTTTAAAGTAGTCAGCCTTATTGACCCTGACCCAGGTAGATACATGGGTCATCAAGCGGAAGAAAACTGTAATATTTAAACTCCTTCATCCGAGACAAGGGTAAAATGGTTTGCAAAGGTCCCTCGCTTCTTACCCCCGATGTGCCTAACGGATCGGACGCTAGGGACGATTGCTGACCACCCAGGATACAAATTTGGAAAGTTTGTCTCACTCCCAGATGTGACGCATTAATAGGAGGATATATGCCCGAACATATACACAATTGAATATATGTGGATTGGTGTGAGCGTGTGTAGTAACTGTGTGCTTGTGTCTTGGTAAACAATAATATTATATGGATCGTGAATAACCTTTGTCGATGGCGATGTAAGAAAGAAATGACACATGCCTGAACCATATGATACACCATATATCACCGAAGTTGGACGTGTGTATTGTACATATGTAAATAGTAGTATGTTTCCAGGTGTGACTATAATGATTACAGTGTGCGAAGACTTTCAATAGTGTCATTTGATGGCGCGTATTACTGTATCTGTGCGTGTTGTTTCGGTGTGACTAGGTAAGTGTACCGTGCCAAGGATTCGGAGCCACAATCGGGCGCCATATACAACAGTGTTGAATGAGTAGCCCGGTTACAGCATTGCATTCACTATATGTACTGCATGTTTAATAAGTAGTCCAAATGATGGTACGCGCGTAGGACAATTTTGGTAATTCTTTTTGTCACTTTTCTTACTTTTTTAGATAATCCCTTAATATCAATTCAATGTAAACATAGAAAGAATAATGTTGTGAATTATTCATTAATAACTAATATTTGTTTGTATAATTATTTCAAGGATAAAATCAGAAGCCATCAAAGTTCAATGTGGGCTTCTGTATAAACCGAACGCCAGGCACCTGGCCATTAGAATGATACAAAGTGTGGCTTTTGTTTTCGTTACAATAAAGCAAGCATCTAAACAGACCGTGTGATTTTTATTAAACATTCTTTCTTCTGCTTCGTGTGATCGGGCAATCGGCTGCTTCTCGTATGAGAAGTGGAGCTTGCAACGTTATATTGCCGTGCAGGCATTATTCCCTTGTTGCCCCCTTTCCTGCAAATTAGCTGTGGGCGGCTGTTTCTCACCTAGAGGCGCGGAACCTAAACTCCTGAACGTCCTATAACCGGTGGACCGCGGGCGATCAAATCTCTTTGGAGGTCTGGAACCAGTAGCTCTTACTACCTTTCCACAATCTGTGGGCCGCGGGTGAACGATTCTCTGCGGAAGTTGGGAACCAGTAGCTCATGTACCTTGGTCCCGTCCTTGAGGGACAACCTCCCTGGGCGACTGTTTTTCCTCGAGAGTAATGGAACTCAAAGAACGTGGTCTCTTATCTTGGCAGCCCCATCACTTCTCATTTTCCCCAGTGTGTCTTGCTTGCCCACTGCGGCACGGAAAATAACTGTCGAACAGGACTGTTATACACTTCTGTCAGTGATGGGTCTCAATCTATTTTGAGCTTACTTGAACGTATTTCATCGACGCTATATGCATCTGTCTTCCAAATTTTGCACTTACGATTTTCTTATCTCACATAAGTATAAAGTTCTGATCTGAAATCTGAGAGTGAAATTCAATTGTTAGAATACCCTCTGATTGTTTTAATGTTAGCATCAATTTTCTTAATTGAACTTAACTTGCTTATTTAGATAATTTAACCTTAGTTTATTGTGTACGCTTAACGTTCAGCCCGTAATGGCAATACTAATCATTAACCTTGAATATCGTTAAATATAATTATATTTTTTTGCATTGATATTGAGTTAGCGCTCGACTGTAAAGAATATATGAGACTACTATTAATTGGTTAACTAGCTTACCTGCTTAGAATGAAACGTAATATAAAAGTATATTTTGTTACGACCAAACTACTATGGTACTTATAGCATTATAAGAGTGAACACAAGAACGCCCATTACAATATGATCTAAAATGAAACAGATTTTTCTCCCCCTGGTGTGATGGAAAGATTTCCTAATTTTCAACATATATGAAAATATTTATCTGCCCAAGGATATAGTTCACGAGGAAACGGAACAAAAATACGTTATTAAAATGGCTACAAGCGTCTTCCTGCTGTAAAGAGAATAAAATGAAAAGATAAAAATATGATTAAAGAGTGCCCTTTCCATTGTTTGTTAAGGAAACGGGAAATGAAACTTATAATACACCATGCCTCTTTGAATTATAAACATCAGTTGTTTGAATTATAAACGAGATGTTTTAAATGAAACAACTTGAACCAGAATATAATTTTCTCCTGTTCTTATTATTGTTACTTAAATAATGATTTTTATTTTTCGATTAATGCATAATCTCAAGCAGCTAAATTTGACAATGAAACATGATGCAATGTAGATATGAAACACAGGAAACCCAATCAATTATATATTCTCTGCTTGTTAATATTTTTCCCGAATGTTCGAATAATGTCACAAGGTGAGCTATCGAACCAAGTTTCTAGTGCTAAGTCGTCTTGGAAGGAAGTCTGTCGCAGAGTGTTCGAGAGAGAGAATTAAGAAATAAAAATGTCTCGAGATCAAATGTAAAGAGTAGACGGTTACTTATTGATGAACCAGTTCAAATTTTAATTTATTATTTTGGTCATGTTTGCCATGTGTGGCCTAGAGTTTTCATGAAACAGTTGCAAGTCATTGTTTTGCGACGTGGTACCTTCACACGAATGGAATTTGCTAGGGCTTGAATTTGATCATAATACTGAGCCACAGTGACAGTTTGCTTTCTCGGTAGCATTTTGTGGTTGATAATGGCTTCCGTACATACGATCTTTTCTTGGCGCATGAAAATCAAACTTGGAATAAGCTTTTTTCCAACATTGTGGACACTGCCACTCCTTATGTATCATTAAGACATCTGGGAACGAACTCTTTAAGATAGCAAATTTTACAAAACTTCATATGTACTATCAGAATTTAAAGATATGTTTCATCGCTCCTATTTCCCTGCCCTCCCCACAAAAACTGCTGCAAATACATGTAATACAGTACCGCTTATTGAACCATTTAACTCATGCTGCATAGATCCTCTGCTACTGATGAGTATATCTTGTAGATTGATGAACAAATAACAGTTGTTTGATGTACAACCAAGAACAAGCAAATCATCGCAAAATGATTGTCCAATGGCTTCTTTCAACTTTATTTTCATTCCTCCGGGAACAGGTACCAAGGAGGAGACTCGCATCAGTCAGTGAGTACGGTGAAGCTTCTCATTCAAAACAGTCCTCTTTAAGGTATACGCCTAGAACGTGGTTGATGAGTGGGATAAATTGACTGGAGTTCGAGAAGTTAAGATACAGGATGAGACGAGAAGTTTACCATGCTCCTTTTTGCATGCGATATCGAGAACATAGGTTATTCATATTGCGCTTCTTTCAACGCAATGGTTGACAGCGTACCCGACAATTAAGTCTATAGTATTTCGGTTCCATGTTCAAAAAACCGTGTTACTCTCACCAGAGTCACTGATGGCAGAACGAGAGGGCAAACTAAAAAATATATCCGATCAGTGTTTGATCTTTCCTGGCTCTACTATTCCTTCAAATATGATCATCAATTCTATTCATGTTCACATTCAACGGACGTGAAATGTTGAAAATATCTCTGACGTGACATTTTTAAACATATACTTTGGTTTTAATAAACTATTCCTTTAACGAAGGAGCACGTTTCAAACAGAAAAAATCGCTGTAGTTATCTGACGATATTCAAATCCACAACATTTACAATTCAAATGAAAACACATGTTCGTTTTACTACAGCCATTCCTAATGTTATACATGTGTATGTATTTGTAACAAATAAGTATGAATAAACAGAAGCATATTTATTTAAAGTCAAAATAATCTGGCGATTAAACAAATTTTTTGATTAAGTTGTTCATTACACTACGTGTTCAATAGAAATTAAAGCAACAACAATAGATGTAAGGAAATATATTGATTTTTTTTAATTTTACAGCAGGAAAAATTAAAGTTTGAAATGTCGAGTAAATGTATAATTTAATATAACGAGACACGTGTTTTTCATAAGCTTATGCAGATGGAAATCTGGAATAACCATACAGTATATAACCATACAGTATAACGATGTTTGAGTTAGACCATCTTATAAGTAAAACAAACCCAAATTGGACAAAAGTCGCCATGGCTGCCTTTGTTTTCTATCCACAGAATTACTGTAACAATAAAAGTAGGTCATTATTAATATAATTACTTACATATCATTTTAGTAAAACTTTTGCAGGGTTCTAGACCAATTTAGAATACTGAAACCCAACAATCGGACTGGAACTTTTTGAGTGGTTTCGAATACGTCTATCTTCATTTGATTACTTTTGATGTATTGTTATAAAGTAATATACTAGAGATATGTTAAACAAAAATCAAAACTTCATGACCCAATGTTGGAAACAGAATTTATAATTAAAATCGCGTAATAAATCTACATATTTAACGCAAAACACACCTGGAGATAGTTTTACTATCATATTATATTTCGTCTATCGTTTGTTCGGTGCAAAAGAGCGTGGTAAAATAATAATCGTGAAATCAAAATGCTGTACAAAGAGATACGCTACAGAATGTTGTAAACGTGCTTTTTTTTTAGTGTGCAGTTTGTAACACAGTCCGTCTATATACTAAATATCCCACTACTAGTGTTCTTTCAGGCTCTTCTTATCCTGTACTCCGCACACATTTGCTACCGTATTTCTTTCCAACATTTGTGTATTTAGCCCCACTGTGCGACAGCTGGACTCGAAACTGCTTGCCCTCATAGTCTCGATCTGAAGTCCTAGACTTTTCTAAAACTATTCTGTTTTCTCACTTGCACTCCACATGTTAACTCATGAGGTTCTCAAGTATCAAGGAAGCCAAAAATCGTGGATTTATTTCTGATAACAGCAAAATTATAGAATCTGTAAATGCTTTAGATTGTTTCAACTTCTTTAAACCTTTCATAAAAATTAAAGAAACGTCATAATGGTTCTGCTAATTCAGATTTCTTCAAACAATTTTCGACAGTTTTGTGTAATAAGAGTAAATGCAATTGAGATCAAAAATCTTATCTGAACAAGTACAATAAACCTGTATTTATGGTTGTAAATATATTAGCAAAACAAAGCAAAGCATATACATATTCAAGTAGTAGTGATGGGTAGAATAAAGGGATAAAGGTAAAAAGTGTGTGTGTGTGTGTAAGAGAGAGAGAGAGAGAGAGAGAGAGAGAGAAAGATTTTACAGTGGCCTGTGGATCTGGGTGCATTTACAGTGAATAGTGACTAAAACAATATATATCTATCAGTTAATTACTGTCTGCTTTACAAGACAAATGCATTTCAGCGTTGCTATTTCCATGGAATCCGATAGCTAGACCGTTAATCAAACAAACTTGAATAAATTACTTCAGCTCAACATAAAGGGCAATTGTGAGAATGATCATCAGAGCTTTCAAGCAAATAACGACCATAATTATAAACAAACAATACATACTACAATAATAGAAGGAATTTAAATAATTAGGTAGATTATTTTCATCTGTTGTAAAGAATTTCTTCTAATGAGAATTGCTTTGATCATAAACAAAACTCTAATACATTCCTTAGCTATGGGTTTGATCCTTATTTGAAAAATCGACACGCCTTACAGCCTTACTCGAATAGGTTCTAAAATCTAGACCTTCAGTTTCCGGTAAGTTGGGCTGGGAATTCTTCCGTTCAATGGACCCAAATAGATCAAACTTAGGGCGTAGAAACCGAGGGCAGAAACCATTTGTCCAACCGTGGACTATAACTGTCGAGGCTATCTTTTAATTCCTCCTGTTACTGTAGTTATTATCCAAACTAAATTCACTTTGGCTACATAAAAAAATCAATATTTTATTTTTTTACCATTAATGCTCTTACATGATCACTAACAAACAAACATACTGATGGGGCGGAAAAGAATTAGGTTTTTTTTTCCGTTGCGATCAGCATGTCGAAGTATGTGTGCATATACATTTTGGAAACTCGAGCGCAATTGCTTTGACAGATATTGATGATATGAAATTAAGATTTTGTTCCTCGAGAATAATTAAAATGTGTGGAATTACCCATATGTTCTAAATTGCTGAAACAAAATGACAGACAAATAGATAGTAATGGGCACTGGGTGGAAGGTGTTACCTGTCCTAGTTTATGTTCTTCATGGTCACCATTTTGAAGTCCACCATATTGAATCTAGATTGATTTTCTTAAATGTGACAAGGGTAGTGCAATGTGTCCTTTTACACTGGAAATTTGCGGAAAATATGTTTCTGACTGAAGTCAGTTTTACCGCAAATGTATTATTGTGAGAAATAAGGATATGCAACTCAAGTATGAATTAATGATGCAATAGTGTGAAAACGCCTATTTCGTTTTGAAATAACGAAGGAAATGAAATCATCAACTATCTTTGACATGTTGTAGAGCTAATAAGGTTTCTTAGAAAGAGCCAAATAATAGATTCCGGAAATCATCAGGAACACAGTGCTTTTGGCACTGGTACGCATGTGAATCTAGGGAAGAGGGCAGCTTGTCAGAATTTCTTGACCAGGGAATGACACATTTTTTTTAAATGTTGTACAGGTAATTAAGCTTTATCTAAAAAGCTCATAATTGTTTCTGGAGACCATTGGGAACTTTCCGCCTCCCACATACTTCCATGTGCGTAAGTGCCTAAAATTATGTTCCCAGTGTTTTCCGGAAAAGACTATAGGCAACTCCGACGGAGCTTAAGTGCATCTACAAGATGTCAAAAGATA
>JAGDQP010041017.1:5627-17075 GCA_022664845.1 Lepisma saccharinum | reverse complement strand
GGATATATTTCACGAATCCGAAACGCCAGAAATCATGGGTTGATCCCGTCCAACCATCAACATCTTCCTCGAGACCAAATCGCTTCGGATGGAAGACGATTCTGTGTGTTTGGTGGGATCAATAGGGTATCGTCTACTTTGAGCTGTTGAAACCGGGTCAAACTGTCAATGCCCACCGCTACCACCAACAACTGATCAACGTGTACCGTGCTCTGTGTGGAAAAAGGCCGGAGCATCAACAAAGACATGAAAAGCTGATATTCCTCCACATCAACACCCCATCGCACACATCAAAAGTTGTCCAAAACTACTTGGAAATACTTAAGTGGGAGGTGCTACGCCATCCCGCTTATTCACCAGACCTGGCCCTTACAGACTACCATCTGTTTACGTCGGTGGGCCACGCTCTCGCTGAGCAGCAATTCGATTCGTATGCAGACGTCCGAAAATGACTTGATGAGTGGTTTGCCTCGAAAGAGCAGGACTTTTTTTGGCGTGGTATCCACAAATTGTCCGAGAGGTGGGTAAAATGTGTAGCTAGCGAGGGAAAGTACTTTGAATAACTTGTTTTGTGCTTTCTATGAACACACCATGTGTTTTGCTGACTACAAAACAGCGGATTTAAGCTTATACACCTGGTATGTGTACCCTATCCACATCAGGCAGTTGTGAGCTGTCGACGATTATGACCATATGTTTTTGCTGTGTAGCGGGAAGTAAAATAGGTGATGAATTGGTAGTGTTTCTTGACGGTCTTTTCATGTGATATATTATGAACCCAGATAGCACACCAGCATGCAAAAAGGTTATGTCAAAATTGCAATGTGGATAGTGAAACAAAGAGGTACATCAATTGTAAGCTAATTCTGTACTCAGCAAGAGAAAATGGAGCTTCATAGAATTTATTACGATAAGGTTAGCTATATTTATATTATTTGGAAATTACATTTTAGTTGGTAATTTCAGTTTTTAGTAAAACTTACCTTTGAAGATGTGGCATTTTCAATTGAATGTTGTAGGTTATATTTATTATTTTTTGTTAGAGCGTAGTAATCCGTTATCATTTTAAATAAACTTTTTCAGCATCTTGTGAAAATTTACGTAGCGAAATTAATGCATTAAACTTCACAAATTACTTATTTATTGGAAGTACAATAAAAGAAGAATGGTTGTTTTTAATTTATTGTGCTCTTAGTGGGAAATATCTTGAAAGAGAAATTATAATCGTGAAAAGAGAATTATGGTCATTTATGAAGGTTAGTGTGAAACCAAAAGATACACTGCACGAAAAGTTGGAAGGAGAGCGTACTATTCAGGTTCACAGCGCGTGCATGAAAAACTGTAACCGATATCATCTTTCAACATCTTCAACTTTCTAAGGACCTCAGAAGCAAGGTTCGATTTAAAAAGAAATTGTTTCACTTGTGGAAAAGAATTTACTATTAAAACTGCATGAAAGCACAAGAAGTTTTTTCAAATGGGTGTTACTTTAGAAATGAGAGAACATCTTATGTGACGTACGAAATGATGAGCGGGGAGAAAGGGTAAGGGCTAGGCTTCTTGTTGCGAGTAATCTTGTGGTACCAGAAGTACAGTGCCATGGAAACGGTTCCAGAGATTTTCTAAGAATTAAATCGATTGGAGAACTCGTGGCTTTAGTAAAATAGAAAGAAAGGAATTAATTTTGTATGTTATGTGAGTACATAGAAAACAGTGACGAATTCCAGTACACTTTGAATGAATTAAAATATATTATTACTCTTGTATCTAGTCAAGAGGGTGGCTGTCATATACAGTAAACATCTTTAAGAACATTTTAAGGATCGGATAATTGTTTCAAATGTTTCTGGAAGGAAAACTGTACTCTGCTTATTGGACACGGCTCATGTATCAGTGATATAACGACATGGAAACTGACCCTCCTATTGGACGGTTAAGGATAGTATTAGATGCAGCCGGCATCATACGAGAAGACAAACAGAGGATGGCTTATGACTGAAATATATATCCAGATTTCATTGATAGCAAGTCTGACGGGCAAACCCTCATTGTAGGTCTTTATGGAGAGTGTAACGACAAATAAGAATGCTTCTGAATCACAGAAAGTTAACACAAAGTGCATTGTGATAAACCATGCTATAATAGCAGCTGTAAGACCAAGATTATTCCTGTCACCCATGCAAACAGGTCTAGTATTAACCCTTCACCGATGATATGGATCAAAATATCTATTACCGTCCATTGGAGTCTGCGCATAATACCATGAAACTTATGTTTACATGACCTCTCTCATCAACGCAGTACTATCATACTGCGCAGTACTATCAGTACTACGCAAATATTAATTGTGAAAGGTTTCATCAGCATGTTTCATCATCAGACAACACAGATGTAAATATCCGCCCGCTGCATAATTTAAATACATCCCATGCTATGGAAGGGATCAAACGTATTATACCTAGTACCAGTGTTAACACTCAGGTAAAGTTTCAACGAATTGAGAGTAGTTCTTTCAATCTTGGAGGTATCAGTCTGTGTTAATACCCAAAGAAAAGTGGTGGAAGTGGCTTTAATAGCGTGCTTGAGGATTTTAATGAACTTAAAAAGTATCGGTACTCTCAAGAAGCAACTCACTAAATAAATATTTACCCCTTTAATTTGATGCAGTTTGTGTGATTAAACACGCAATATGGATGGAATTGCTTCATGAACAATCTTGTTAGTAACTATGAAAAGAGTGAATCGATGTGCATAATACCAGTATAATTTATAAATGTGCATCATAGTACTATTTTCACGCCATTGTGTTTGACAGCAGATCAAAGTAGAAAACTCAGCTAGTCATCATCATCACATTTGATCCGCCTATGTTCAATTGAATTGGATTGAATTACGACCTTCAGGCATCTATGGCTCCGACCGAATATGGTAGGAGAAAGGATAAACTGTGAGCCCGAATAGTTCTTTCTCCTTCCAACTTTTCATGCAGTCCATCGTTTCGTTTCAAATTTACCTCAATAATTTCCGTAATTCCCTTTTCACGATTAGTTTATTTTTCAAGTTATATCCCACTAAAAGCACACAATAAATCAAAACCAACCATTCTTCTTTTATTGTATTTCTAACAAATAAGTAATTTGTGAAGTTTAATGCATTCATTCCGCTACTTAAATATTCAGAAGATTCTGACAGTTTCTTTACAACGGTAATATATTACCATGCTCTGTTAGAAGATAATAAATATAACATACAACATTCAATTGACAATACAACATCATCAAAGATAAGTTATAATAAAAATTAAAATTACCAACTAAATTTAATTTCCAACTAATAGAAATATGACTAACCTTATCCGTAATAGATTCTCTGAGATTTTATTTGCCTTTCATGAACAAAGAAATAGCTTAAAATTCAAAATATCTTCTTTTATTTTTCTACCCACATAACAATTTCGACCTGACTCAAAAGTTAACCAAACTTACTTTGACAAGTGGAATGATGACTTGATGTACGTTTAGCAATTTAAGCGAAAAGGTTTAAACAATGTTGCATCAAGCACTCTAGTTTACTAAAATCAAGGTCGAGATATCCTTGTCAAGACAAGAAAGGAAAATTAATTGTACTTCTTACAAAAATAAAAAAGTTGTTCTGGATAGTAATCGAACCGAGGACCATTGGCACACCAATCCGATGGTGTAGTCAGTACACCACGGAATCACACGCTCGAGTTCGAATTCGAAGCATTGTTTATACTTAGTCCATCAGATCGTAGATACCTCTAGTAATTGACGAAGATTAGACTACGTCGAAATAGGTCTGGCACGTGATGAAACTTCAGTGCACTGAGACCACAGTGAAACCGCATCGAAAACAAAAACAAATAAATTTAAAGTTTGACAAGATTCCTCGCATAGCTGCTGGTTCCAACAAGCTTGAATTAGCTTAGTAATAACTACCAAGCAACTTGTTTTTCAAACAAGTTTATTTCATCCTTGTTTATGAAGTTCAATACAATATCAAGTTTAACAAGCTCGAAGCAAGTAACTGACAACCTTGTTGCAAGCTTGCATGCTATCTGCGTAAGTAATATATCACATAAAAAGGCCGTCAAAACACTGCTAATTCATCACCTATTTTACAGCTGCACAGCAAAAACATTGGTCGTCGACACCTCATAACTGCCTAATGTGGATAGGAACAACATAGAAGAAAAGTACTGTTCGCGCGCTGTTGCGCGTCATTGATATCTCAGTAGCTGGCACAGTAATTGTTCAACCATATTGATGTATACATCATTTTAAACCTTATGAAACAGGCAACAACTTTTATTTAGAACATTTTTTTTATATTGTGAGTTTAAAACAAGCTACACCGTAAAAGTGTAAATATTGAAAGCAAAATATCCTTGGATCTAAATTACGACAACACTACTAGCAATAGTGCAACACGCATGATAACCATTTTTGTAGCCTGTTATCTAGGAATTATAACAAAAAAGAATCATATTGCTATGTGTATTGGTTACTGATATATATTACAATTTCTGAAAGTCTGTAAATTTGTATTTCATAGGGGGGGGGGGAATGGGGTCAAACACAAGAGGGAGAGGCGGGGACTTCGGGGAAAATGCAGCTCTAGTAATGATGTAACAACTGGCCAAAATCCAGTTTTCTCCTAATTATTCCCGACATTTGCACTTTTTTTCTTCTTTATTTTCTGGGTTATGGCGACAGGAATAGCGCATTCTGAAAACATGAGATAATCATGTTTGCAATAAAAGAATACCGTACTTGACTTACCTAACTGCCACATGTGTTTGTTCACTAATTTCATTAAATTTCCTAATAATATACATATAAAAAAGATTGTTATTTTCACTAAGAAAAATCTAACAAAAATACACCAGGATTCGATCCCGGGTTCCTTGAATTAGCTTTTCGACATGCTACGAACACGCTAAATTGGCAACTGAAAGTACCTCTTTTGAAGTAATATTTACTGTAAAGGAGTAATGCACGTGCGCGATAATGGCTCAGCCTCGTGCGTTCTTCCTGTCGCTAGTCGCAAGTATTCTCCTGTCTCTAGTAGCAAGTAATGAGGGTTCCTGATTGGTCTCCTGGCAGCAAATCCGATACGGTCTACACAAAGTGAACTTTTTAATTAACAACATGCCCTGATTCCCTTTCACCCCTGTCAGTACTACGTCTATGTATACCCCATATTAGTAGGAACGGGGAGTGAAAGGGAGTCAGTGGCTGTTGTTAATTAAAAAGTTCACTTTGTATAGACCGTATCGGATTTTGCTGGCAGGAGATCAATCAGGAACCAGATACATATCTCGTTAAAAGTTGTGTTGTTTATGTAGCAGCATTTTTTATTGAGAACCATTCACTCTTCACCACAGCACAAGGGAAACTAAGATAGAAACAATATGGTGCCCACTCTCGCGAAGACGCAGAGCTGCTTCAACTATATGTAACACTGAGAAGGGCTTGTCTAGCATCTCGTAGCTTGGTCTGGTTATCAGCGTGTTAGAAAGCTGATCCATAAGTCCCGAGATCAAATCAATCTTGGCGACAAGGTTTTTTTTTCTAATTTACTATTTGAAGTTCTAAAAGTACTATTCTCTGAATTCAAACCCACGTAAAGCCACGTGTTGGCTAGGTGTCATGTGATGACAGTAAGTATCACGACGAGACCTCTGGTTGCCAACTCCCAGCCTTTTTCTTTCTTAAAGATTTTTTCTTTTTTTCTTAAAAAACGTATTTTTATAAGTTCAAAGGGTCTAGCAGGGTAAGATGGTGAAACGTACCGTGGAAGGAATCGTGATAAAAAAAATACTACCACATTCAGCATAAAAAATGATGGCTCTTCACCACATTTTAGCTCAAAAGATGCTAACCTAACCTCAAAATAAATTAAAGTGTGATTTTGGTAGTTTAGCGACATCTTGGTCGGATTCACACCTACGATGAGGCGGCGATGGCCTTCTTTTTTGAAATTGATTATTTTTTCAAGCTCTACAAGATGGTGATTGTTTCAATTGTATTGGTGTCAAATTAAAATTTGTAGAGAGATTAGAAAATTTTAACATTGAATTTAAAAATAAAAACTAAGACAACAGTTGGCTCGATAAAATATAAGTTATATATTTTTAGTGGTTCTATAACAATTAATTTTTTTAGATGTTTTAAAGTGGTAGAACATAACCAAAAAATAAGACATGTGGCGGACTTCTTACGTAACGCATGCACTGTCAATACAAGTTCGAAAGTGCCTTTTGTCAGGTAGACTAGTCAAGTCGTTGGCTTCTTAAATGAAAGGTCCCGGGTTCGAATCCTTCTTTTTCTTCTTTTTTTCTTTCAACATATATTTTTATATGTTCATATTTATTATTTAATAATTGCTAGAATGTATATAAATAAGTGATTACTAATGAAAGCTAGGATGTATCTGAATGCACAACCCGCATGGGGCGCGCTCTCATATAGAATCACTTTATAAATTCTTCAATTTGCGCGCCCCATAAGTTTCTTTTGATCATGCATGAACAAAATTTTTCTTTTTTTTTACTTTTTAGTACGAATTGTTTGAGAAAAAGATGTCTTTACAAAGTTTTTTTTTTGTTACGAGTGTAGCGACCGTGCAAATGAACAGCACAGAGACTGGGATAAGATAAAGATAAAATTAATGTTATATGTACCAAGTAACAGGTGGAAGAGAATGTTAACAGCACTTTAGCGTATGCCCATCGCTAATCGGAGGTTGAGCCCCGCCCCCCGTGGCTCCGTGCCAGTTCCCTTTGGAAGCACCTTGCCCCCCTTGCACTTCTCACTCGGTGTGCGTCAAGACACATCCCAACTTTCAGTAGCAATTAATTTTTTATATACATCCCAGGAATTATTAAAATATGAACATATAAATATATATTTTGAAAGAAAAAGAGTGTCGTCTCGGGTGGGACTCGAAACCGGGATCTTTCACTCAAGAAACCGATGTCTTGACCAGTCGCCCACGAATAAGACATGGTAAAAGGCACTTTCGAACTTGTATTTACAGTGCATGTGTTACGTAAGAAGCCCGGTCACGTGTCTTATTTTCTGGTTATGTTCTACTACTTTAAAACATCTAAGAGAATCCTGGTTATAGAATCACTAAAAATACATAACATATATTTTTTTTCGAGCGAACTGTTGTCTTAGTTTTTTTTTAAATTCAATTTTCAGATTTTCTAACCTCTATAAAATTAAATTTGGCGCCAACATAAATGAAACAATTATCATGTTGTATTTTCTTGAGAAAATGTTCATTTGAAAAATGGTAATCGTAGGTGCAAATCCGACTGAGATATCGCAATTCTGACTGAGGTATCCCAAGATATTTCCTCAGTGATACCAACCAAACGCTGTTATGGTGTCTACAAAATACGCCATGGTCGTCTACCTTCCAACACGCTCTCCCAACCCTATCCCGGCTTCATTCTCAGATGCCTAAAGGCATTAAAATAATGTTTAAAAAATCATTTCAAGATCCTTTTACCTTGCTTAAAGGACATAAATCAATTCACACATGCACACAAATCAATCTTGATTGTGAATGCTCAGTGGTAGAGCATTGACGTAGCATTCGGAATATCGTAGGTTCGATCCCAGCGGTCGACCATCCTGACTGAGGTTTTCCCGGGTTTTTCCACAGTCACACCAGACGAATATCAGGATTGCACCTTCAACAATGGCCATGGCCGACACCTTCACGAATCCTTTCCCCTTCCCTATTCCGGCCTGAGAATTAGATGCCTAAAGGCCATAAATAAAATTAAAATTCATTGTCAATTCAAAGTGCGTAATGTTAATTACAGGACATATAGATCAAATCCAATTTTAATATATCGTGATAGAAGAAACTCACAAGCAGAAATGTTATTTGAAAAAAATATTATTTGGAAAATAATTTTAAATAAAATTTGAAGAACACAAAATCATGTTTACCAGGGTGTTAACTGATGAACCCAATTTTCTTTTAAAAAAATTGGTTAATAAGGGTTTGAACTTGCGAAAATAAGCACCTGACCCCAGGGTTTGAACTACTTGGCTTGATCAGATACACGGAATCACATAAACCAGATAACTGCTAACAAACCAGCCATCGGGTTTATGTTTCGCTAATGGCAGCCAATCCCGTATCGTCTACACAAACGGATTTTTTTTAAGAACAGTCACTGATTCTACTACATCCCCTGTTCCTACTACATCTACGCATGCCCCAACGTAGATGGATGTAGTAAGAATAGGGGTGAACAATCAATGACTTTGATTAATTAATAATTCAGTTTGTGTAGACGGTATGGGATTTGGTGCCAGGAGCCTATCAGAAACCATATAGCTGGCTCGTTAGACGTTGTCTTGTTTATGTAATTCTGTTCAAGCCTGTTCAAGCCAAGTAGTTAGTTAGTGAAACTGTTAGACTTGTTAAGTTTTAAATTTAAACGTATTGATTTGCTCAGCTTTTATTTTTTTATCTGAAGTATATAAAAACACAGCAATGACATGGAAAATATCATACTTATTTTGTTATGAAATCTGATGCCCGCAAACACCGATAGTTTCCAATGAATACTGTGTTCTTATCATCAGAAACAACAAGTCTCGCTGGTCTGATGGTTTCATGCCGGCCTTTCATGGTTGCGAGTTCAATCCTTAATGAATCCAATTGTTTTTCTTTTCAAACAAAATGGGGTTATGAGTTAAGACCCTGCTAAACACAATTTTATGTATATTTTAATTTTATTTCAAAATATTTTTCAAATATTTTTTTTAAATAACATTTCTGCTCCTTTTTTTGAGTTTCAATTGACAATGAATTTGAATGTTATTTAGGCCTTTAGGCATCTAAGGCTCAGGCCGGGATGTGGAAGGGGAAAGTATTCGGGAAGGTATCGGCCAGAACCTAAGTAGAGAAGCGTGGGGATAGACAGGGTAGACAGCGTCTACCCACTTTTTTAAATAAAAAATCAGTATTTATTATTTTGTTTGTACTGGTAATAAGCCTTGATTTGGCTTAGCTCTTTATCACTGACATAGCAGTTACTTTTATCTTATAAAGCATGCGCTCCAATGCGCATATGTGATAGATATCCTCTATGCATCGACAGTGAATAGTGATGGATGTTTACGAGCCACGAGAGGGATTTTCCCGCCCGATTAGCTCTAGTTGTTAAATATACTTCATTTTATTATTAAATAATACTTTTAGCGTTGTAGACATTTTCCTGAAACTTGCTGTCTGTAACAATACAAAGTGACAATGAACATTTTGAATATTTAATCAATTTTCTTTTCTAATTTTTCCCAGTTGCGGTTTTTGGATAGAAAGAGAGGGTTTTCGTTGAGCCACTCTTACTTAAGTGGGTGCTTTCTGCTTCAGTGTAGCAGAATTATAAATTTTGTAACCAAATCCAGGTATTCTGACATTAATTGAACTACCAAATCTTGTAAATTCCCCATTGTTAATGTAGAAAAATTTAGTGAAGTTTGTATTTTTGGACCATTTCAATAAATAAAAGGTGTCGGGAGAAAACAGGGAATGTCAATTTCTAACGATTTTGTACTGTATAACTTATTCTATTGGGGGAAACAGGAACTACAAAACTGTCAAAGAACGAAAGGTTAAAACTTATAAATAACCACAGGAGACAATATTACATATTTGGTGAGCCGTTTAAACATTAAGAGATTAAGGAATTCAAATTTGATTTTTGCAAATCTATTTTGTGATATTCCTTGCACTTTCCCAATATTCTTCAACTAAGAACTTCAATATGTCTCGATTCAATTGGCCTCAAATATCTAAAATCCAGAAATATCCATGCCCCAGCCAGGATTCGAATCCAGAATATTGGACGCCTGACACCTCAGGCTGCACGACTACTGTGGTCGGTTTGTTGATATAGAATTTCAGCTACATTATGCCCAAGCAACAAAATCGTAGACATATTTTCGTTGGTGGCATAGGATTTTTGCTTCTTCGTTTGCATTCGCTGTTTTCGGTTATCTATTGTTTACAACACCATCTAAATTCTGCGGCAGTATAATACATTTTTCTTAATGGTGCGTGCATATCCTGTTACGGCGGTGACTTATATGCAGCCTCAAGTTCTGTTGTGTTGTGTGGATGTTAAATTGTATTTTAAAGGTGTTTATTGTGAGTTTAAGTGCTCTGTGCCTTTTTAAAGACGCACAACATTAAGCATTCGAGTTATTAGATGGTTACATTGCTGATAAAAGGACTGCTGCGTAATATAGTAGCAACATGGGAATATTTGTTTGACTTTTGACTTTTTCTTGTTGCACAGTGTCTACCCATTTGTTTATCTCACTCCTCGCCATTGATCATCCGAGTGTTTGTTGAGGACAAAATATGGAAAAGCTCTTTAAGATTGCCACAGTGTGTGAATTAATGTATTTTTACAGGGGGGATGATATGTTGTTGATATGAAAATAACTTGCTAAATTAATATAATGCATTATAAGTGTTCCCACATGCAGACTTCCAGGGGAATTTCCCCCTCACCCCCCTGTTATTTCGCATAATGTGTTTCCGTACGTTTGGAGTATCTGACTTCTGTGAATTCGAGTATACTTTACAAACTTAGGGGAGTCGTAGAATTTGCGTTAAAATTTTCACCTACCAGAACGTTTTTGAATCCCTTCGAAATCCAGTATCCATTTTGTCAAAATGTGTCACGATGTGTTCTTCATTTATTATTAATATTGGTTTTCTTACATTTTAGTGACGGTTAGGGGAGGAAGTTTATGTGTGAGATTAATCAGAGGGTATACGGCGTTACTCGCTGAGAGTATCAATTTTAATAGCTGATTTAACAACACATTTGTTATGGTCTGTGTAGCTAAGTCGTCAGCGTGTAAGACTCTCATTCGCAAGGTTCTGGGTTCGACTCCCAGTCTGGATTTCAAAATACTTTCTTAAAGAAATTCAACGCTGTAAATGATGTTCGCGATTGCTACTGAAAGAGATTTATCCCATAAAGGGAGAAACACACAAGATCGAGAGGAGGAGCCGGGAAGAAAGACGCAGACTTTGTATCCTTAAACGTTAAAATTTCATTTATTTTCGTCTTCCGCTATTTTTCTTTCCCTCTTTCCTTATGTTCTCCTCTTTTTTTCGCTCTTTTCCCGTCTTCTTTCATGATTGCTCTCTCTCTCTCTCTCTGTGTGTGTGTGTGTTTGAAAAAGACAAGAATGGGGTTTCTGTCTAACTCTCTCGAGGTTCTCTAAATGATGTTGAAGGACTAAAACTTTCTTCCTACAAATGGAGGAATATCCTGGCATACTATGTTTTCGCTTATACTTGTACTGCCATGTTGGTTGTTTAACTATTAGGCGTACAGTGCAACAATTATCCTGGAGAAAAGAACTATTATTTCTT
>JAGDQP010041016.1:0-17076 GCA_022664845.1 Lepisma saccharinum | reverse complement strand
ATAATATAGTCTTGTTCAGCAGTTGTGTTTTTTTTTTTTTTTAATTACACGTGTTCACACGACTTTTAACACACATTTTCTGTGCTCGATCCCAACGAGCAAGTAGCTATATTTTTATATTTCCAAGCACTTCTCACATTTCATGGAGTTGAAACTTCGCTATATTTTAGGTTTCAGTAACACTTCCACGCATACGTTTACAAAATACTACATTTCTCCTGTAAATTTTACATTTTTGGAGGCCATGACGTACAGTGTACCCGGCTATTATATTATGTTAACTAAAAAAAACTGGCATTTTTCTAACCGCTATTGTCCTGAAATCACTGTGGCAGACCAGTGTTCTAGAACCGTGGCAGCATAACAGGGTATCTACTGAGTTCCATTTTCAAAATTCCAGTATATTCAGTATAACTATCAGCAAAATTCCAGAACCTAATATTTTTTTAAAAAATTCTTTAGAAGTTTGTAATTGTTCTAGAAGAACATTTTATTTTTAATAAATTTAGTTAGCCTTGATTTTTTAAAGGACCTCCTAACTCCCCTCACAGCCCTCCACTCCATCTAATGCTTTAAATGTGTTTAATTAGAAAATGTATACAACTCTTGCTTTGGAAAAATTTACGATCTCAATGAATACAAAATTGCTTTTTAAGACTATTAAAACAATTACAAAAAAGCATTGTTGACACATTACCAGTTTTACAAAATGATAAAAATCGTTGTATAAACTTATAGCTTCATATATAACTTAATTTTCAATTCACAATGATATAATACACACAAAATATACTTGAATAGTGTTCTCTAATATCACTGCCTCTCAGTGACAATGCACTTTCAGCTACGTGGATCACTTCGTTAACACTTACATCCAGGAAACACAGCCAGAGTATCACATAACACAAACTGTGTAAGTAAACAGTTCTTCAGTAGATTCTGTACCAGGTTTATTCTAAGTAAAAACTTGTTCTAAAAAGTAAGTCACAAGGCAGACATATATATATATGAAATCAACCACTTCTATATGCAACACAGAAAAAACTTAAATACGTTAGCCTGCATACAGTACTTTATATGCTTTATAAAATATGTAACACAAAACTTTATGTACTATGCTATATAGTTTATACATTTTATAACAAATTTGTGAATTACTATCATACATATTTAATTTTCAATTCACAATGATTATACCTTACACTCAAAAGGTAAACACATTTAAGACAGTATCTTTTTCAGTCTTTTCACCTCTTTCTCCAGTTATTCTGTTTCTTGCTTAGCACTCTGCATAATACATCGTTTCTTCAATTCTAACTGTTTTATTTCTTTTGGCTGCGTTGTTATCTACACTCTTTTTATACTTTTCTAAAGCTTCATTTCTCAATGTTCATGCGTTTTTGGACGCATGGATCATCATCTTCGAAACACTAATAGCTAATACCCCACCAGCTGCAGATACTGCATCATACACCACACGCTTTGCAATCAAGCTATTTTCATGAAGATTCTCTACTAGGCATTCTTTGTTTATGGAAAAACATCTTTCAATAGCAGCGTTGTCGTGAAACAAAACCAGTACTTTTTGTGTGAAGTGGATCATCTCTTTGGAAACATTGTGTTGAAAATAAGCGGTGCTTAGAAAATGGCCAATCGATCAGTTTTGGGATCAAAGTTGTTGAGATACTTCACTGCTTCTTCCTTTGATGAGAAATCTAAATAGTCTCGTTTTGCAACGTCAGCTTCCATAATTGATTTGTCTCAACAAGAACTTCTAATGCAGTAGTTACCCTATAGGTCTTAATAGACGAATTGGTCATAATTGCAGGATGGAAGCAGCTGGCACCTCTAACAAACTTGAAAGCAAGAGGGTTTTTGACAACAATCTTCATGCATATATCAACAAGGAATTTTCTGCAGTCTCCATAGAACTGAAGAACTTTCCCATCTTTTATTACCTTACCATTTAAAGCTGCTGAGGCTGCAAATCCAATGTCAAAAGCATGGAAGGGTTTCAGGTTTTCTGTCTTCTTCAAATCAATCGAGAGAAGTTTCTTACTAGTACTTGCCGACTCCAAAACCTGATTCTTTACAATTCTTCCCAACAGCTCTTGAAGCATAGTACTCAGATCAGTGAACGTAAAAGGCGAAAGAGGATCATTACTCTGATACTTGGAGAGATACTGTTCTATTTCAAGAGAAACAGAACGCATGAATGCCAACTGTGTGGGAGCAAGTCATTTCTTACAAAACTTTTTATAATTCCAAAGTTTTCTGATGCAGGAGGTGTTTTCTCAAAAGCATCAACATACTTCTTAATATGTGGCAGCATTTCCACAGCTCTTTCAATAACTTTTGAGTTTTCGCCATCTGATAAAGCAAAACTTCAGAGGAAAGAGATGTGACCCTGCTATGTGTTTGTAATCTGCACGTCTACTTGGGTAGTCCTTGAAGAAGTAATAGAGAGAGAAAAAATCTGTGAATGTTCCATTCGGAGTTGTTATGTGCCGTTTTATATGCAAGGAGCACGTACTTCTAGGAATCATCTAAGTACTTCTTTAGATCGTTCGAAAACTTCAGGTTTACATTCGGCCCGTCCATTGATACATGCATCTTTTTTGCATCCAAACCAGTGTCTTTCAAGTTTTGCAAAAATGTCATTAGAAGGTCCTCAGCAGTAGCAGGACCTAAAAATGCGGACGTAAGATATCTTGTTTGAACTAAGTTTTCGTCCCAAAATCTAACAACCATATCCATTTGACCCTTCTGAGCGACAGAATTCAAACTTTCATCAAAAGAAATACAAAAGGACACTCTTTAACCACGTTTGTCAATTCTTTTTGGAAGTATGGACCCAGTCCATATGTAACTAGGTATCCAAGCTTATCCTTGTGCATCTTGAATTTCTTCGCAATTTCGCTGTCGGGAAACACCACTTTAAGAAAATCACTACAAATGCCAAAACTTCTAGCAGAAGAATGGGTCATAACTTGATTAATAGCCCACAATATTTCTGCAGTATTAACTTCATCCTTGATGATAAAATTGTTAAGAGTACTTCTAGGCATAACACAAGTATTGTATGTTGTGACCCTGTAATCAATAACACAAGTATGTTCGTTATTGACAACTGAAGTTCGCAGTTCACCAAGTCCAGCTTTCACTGGAACAGAGAGTCTGTAGTTGCTTCCTTGGCAGGTACCTTGTGAAACAGTTTTTTGCTGGAACTTGAAGAATTTACTCTTTCAATGTGCTTTTTGCCTTTGGCATGAGATCGAACTGAAGACACTCGCATGTTGTTAATATCAAAATTAGTCATACACAAAGAGCAATACCCTTTATACTTATCATTTTCCAACCTCTGAAGCTAATTCCAATCTGAATTAATTGTTCTGTCCAACCACTCATCTTTGAAAGAAGGCTATTTTATTATTTTACTCATTGTCTCTGAAAAGATAAGTGCAACACTAATGTAAGTAAGTAAATAAATAACAATGGATGCAGTATATTATATACATAATATACTCAGGACTGCGAACTAGCTGTAGGGTAAAATTTACTGACTAAAAATGTGGAAATACTGACTAAATACCTACTGACATTACTGAGATCAATCCTCATTTAAAATATGAAGTAGGCTAGGCTACAATAACAAATCAAATAATTAATTAATTGTTTTTAAAATTGGCCAGCTTCTCCCCAATGAGCAGCTGTGAAAATTGAAATTAGATCTTTAAATGATAAAGAAACGCGATAAATGGGTACTGCTGCGCAATCATCGAAGCCCAGAGAAAGTCACAGCTGCTCAGGCCAATTCCCTTGCCTCCTTTTTAAAACAAAGACAATATAAAAACAAAGAAGTAGGTACACAAAAATTTCTACAGCACTGTGTACGACAAAAAAGAAAACTTTCGAAAAACACTTCGTAGACTTCACAAAATATTTCTTCAAAAATCAATAATTAATGCGACCTGCAACAAAAACAATTTAAAATTAAATCAAATTAAAGAAGAGTGGTGCTGTTAGGTAGATGTAGCTGCTCATGAAAGCACTGAAATCTTTACACAAGCAATGTGCCACATCCATACCCAGCATTAAAACTGGCCCTCAGTTCCCCATCATTGGGCTTCCGCTTACCTAGCTATAAAAAATGTTTAATGCAGCCAATCAAGGTGTAAAAACTGACTTTACAGACCAATTTCATGAAATACAGACTTTCCTCAAAATAAGTACTTTTACTGGCTAGTTTGCAGCCCTGTATACTGTACTTGAAGCATTGAATATAATATAATGCATCCATTGTTATTATACGTGAGGTATTGCAAAAAAAAAAAAAAAAAAAAAAAAAAAAAAAAGAAACTGGAAACAGTATTAGTAGAAAAGGGGGAAGTTTGTGACTATCTGCAACACCAAGAGAGAGGCTGGGCGATGAGGGCGTCACGTCTCAACGCCGGGTCATTGGGGAAAAATCACAATTTATTATTTCAGTAACTGTACTGTATTACATAAGTATTGTTGTTCTATAATCACTTTTTTTTATGACCTGAAACTCAATTTCACTACTTTCATGATCGTTTGACCGACAACCCCAAACCGTAAACACCCTACTCGGAGGCCTGATACAGTGAGCCAAGAGCATTATTTGTATTATCTAAATGTATTATTAAGTAATATTATAACTCTTATAAATAATTGTATATTATTCTATTCTAGTTATAATGCAAGATTGTTATTATCCTACACTTTTGGAGTTCAAACATCCAAGGTAGATTATAAAGAATAATAATATTTGTATATTTTATAATTTTTCCAGTATGTGGATCAAAATTCCAGTATATTTTCAGTACCAAAATTAAGCTTTAGGCATTAAAGCAAGAAATACGAGGGCGTGTTTGGGGAATACTTAACGACATGCACTCCATAGACCATTTTTACTAGCTAAGCACCCTTGTACTCTACATATAATTTTGCACTGGATCATTTCGTAATTTTTCTTAAAAAAAAAAAAAAAAAAAAAAAAAAAAAAAAAAAAAAAAAAAACCTTGTATAACTTTCAAACGCACTTGTCTAGTTCTTAGACTACATCTCCTTAACGATAACCCTTATTTTAATCTTAAGTGGTCCTTGCTTCTGCAGGTAAGATACAACGAAATTAAATCCTTCCAAGGTGAGTTATCGAGGCTATGCGAGAAATAAACTTATGTCGGTTTCACAATAATCACTTCAAATTACAAAAATCATATTTTCTTAAGAATAAGGGGTCATAGAAATCAACCCTAACGATATCTACAGCACGCAAAAATCTGTGTGAGAAACCTAACAAAAATGATGGTACAATAAAAACAAACTTACCTTATTTTGTAAGTCAACATACTCAAATGAACAGACATACACACACAAGCACATGACCACCATTTTCATGATAAGCATTTATTACAGTTATTTTAATCATTTTCCGCAATCACAATGTTCCCGTTTAACAAGACTTATCAAACATGGCGGTCGCTCGGACTAGTACTGCGAAGTCATAATTTCGCGCCGTGGCCAGGTTAGAGTTGGCCGTGGATGATCAACTGTGACGTGTGTACGGTGATAATAGTTAGTGACTGTTCCTGTGAACGTTTCGGGTAAGAAACTCAAGGCTGAGTGAGCACTATCTAGCTTATGGATGAGTAAACAACAGGGTAGCCTGGCGCACTGTTCTGTAGATAAGAGTGCAAAAACTGGTGTTGTACTACAAATATTTGAATTTGATGAGACATTCATAATTAACGAACGACTGTGGTAACTTTTGTGCATAAAAATGTTCTCTATTTTGTTTTGTTTTACTAGTCGAGCGTTGTTTATCAAATAGCCGAAATACTTTAAAACTCATCTGCAACACAGGTTAGAGCAAGTTGTGAGAAATAAAATAACACCAAAATTCTGACACAATCTACCCTAATGTCAATTACGATAATTTAAGGGATTGTATTTAGTCATTCTGATACTTTCTGCCTGTAGAGCGCTTCACTATAACGAATATATATCTAAGATGGTAAAAAAGGTACTTACGTTACATAATATACAGACAGGTGTACAAGAACATCAGAAACATAATAGAAAGGTGGCAACGTTTTAGCAAAAGAGTTTTCACATAAAAGGAGAGATAACGGACTGAGGCCTATTACGGAACTGGTGCTAAAGAATCGTCATGTTGATGACTCGTACTGCGTCTGGCTACAAGAGCCAATCCAAAATCAATGCCTACAAGAAAAGAAACCGCGCAACGAGAAAAGAGGCTAGGAGGCGCTGTACTCATCCAGTGGAGAAAACTAGAGAACACACAGCGTAGAGAAACCCAAGGGCAAGGGCAGAGCTGTGTTTACTCACACAGAATCAGCAGCTGTCAGGGATCGTTACCTGACTGGAAACTCAACTGCCGAGTTTCGATCTCTCCTCATCCTCAGAGAAATCAGAAGGAGAATCTGCATACCCTGAAGTAACAATAGTAAACATTTACTTTGCTTCAAACCCACCTAGACACCAGAAATAGGAAACTCAGTTATGGAAAAAAAAAAAATCCTCGATGTCGTATGTCTATTTTGTCGTAAAAAATACAAAAATCTGTATGACTTATGCAGTCTAAGGCAGGAATCACCTAAACGACCAACATACATATACATATATCGACGTCCGAACATACTTACTCATCTCGTCGATCACTGGGAAAGTCACCGGACTTCAATCCTCTCCATAGATCAGCCGCAAAATAAAGTAAATATTAACATATAAAAGTTCATAACTACACACTGCACTTCGAAGAAAAGCCAGCTTCAATTGTCATTTCATAAAAACCTAGAAAGGCTGATTCTCATATATGTCACAGGAAAACGCATATCTGTCAACACGAAATACATATCACAACGAATTTTCTATTTCAGTTGAATAAGCACTCATTGACGTCAAGGAAATATTTAAAAAATGTTATCTCCGATCGCTGCAAGTAAGCTTAAAACAAAAATAAAAAAAAAAGCTAAGTGACGCATATCGCAAAAAATAAATAAATAAAATAGAACACACATTCAATGTCGAAATTTAACGCAACAAACGCAAAATTTATATTTTCTGGGATAAGTTACCATACGCTGTATTAGAAATAGTTCTTTTGCTTCAAATAACGAATAATAAATCCAAATTATCTCTATTCTATCTGATTACTCCTTGTACTTATTTCCTTACCAAAATACCACTAAGTTACTGCCTGAAAAAAAATTACTTGGAAATTAAACACTCTGATTTAGTTTCACTATCTTTTAAGAATAAACACTCTCCGCTTTTTTTATTTTTACTGAAACTTCAAGAAATGTGGAGTTATACAACAATTACAAATTTTTCTCCTTTGTAACAGAGGTTTTTACATATTCAAATTATCAGTTTAATTTTTTTAAATTTTTTTTAGCATTCAGAAAATATAAACGAATTCGATTAATTAGTTCCAAATCGCAAATTGAATTAATGTCCATATGTTGAATTATCACAATTGTTAACAGATAAAGTTTACATTATTTACTCCAAATGCGAAGTTGGAAACATTGTTAACTGAAGCTACAAATTATTTCGGTATGTTTACACTAGCATTGAACATAAGTGCTGAATGTTTAAATGCCTTAAGAATTAAATCCCGTTTAGAATTAAAAAAAATATATATATATATCCAGAGGTTCGTTAACTAAAGGGTTGTAACGAGCCACCTATATATACTATTAACTTGTAAATATTTACACCTTTGGAGAGATGTTAGCTGTACACACCGTAACAGGTTGGAGCTTCTGAAGAGAAACCCAACCCCTTAAGGAGTGGGCAGCCATTCTCTACTGCGAACATCTTATGGTCTTAAGCGCTATTGGAAGCTAACACGCCTTTAATGATTTTAGGTTATAAAAACAAAGATATATCTAACCAGGTTAGCGTGTATACGCTATTCTATTGTTTTACATGGAGATCAAGAATAAACGTAAGAAAAATAATCAATATAGTTCAATTCAGACATGACGTTATATTGTACCCATACATACAATGCAAGGGATACTTTTTTTTTTTAGTTTAATTACATTATAGCTTTATTTCTAGTTTCAAATTTATTTAGAGGTCGAAACAAGGTAAAAAATTTTCCTAAGTCATACCTAAACGTAATAATTTCCGGAGAACCGAATACATTCCAAAATCCCATTATGCCCGGTGGAGGAAGGATATCCTAAGCGTGCACGGCGGTAGTCATATTTACTTCATAAAAAATAATGTCAAACATCTAAGAAGTTTCTGAGAAGTTGATTTAAATTAACTATCACAGACTTCCTATTCTCACACACACACTTCACCCTTGAAGAAGGTAATCCGGGCAGCTTCCCCACACCGAGTCTGCTGTCCTCTTATTTAATCATATATCCTCCTACCTTGGGCACGGAAATCAATACATTACATTGTAACTCACCAATCTGATGACAATTCACCCTTCTGTGATGTGGTCACAGCTGCAATTTACTTTAGCGTGATGATATTTTTTTTAACCGCTAGTTCTATAAGCGTCATGCCTTCTTCAAACGCTAAGATGTTCTACTCTCTAGCGAGAGCATCCAGCCAACCACAGCTGAGCGTGAAACCCACGTGACATAGTTCCTCTTCGGTGCTCGCAATAACACAAGCAGAAAACTCAGAAAAACACGCACTAAAACAAACGGAGCTCGCCAGACTGCTCATGTCAAGTTCAATAATGTGGCCAGAAGTCCATAGAAACAATAAAATCAAGAAAATGTCAAAACATAGCGGGAAAGAAATTTACGGCGTCGGTAATTAGCCAATAACAAACAAGTAATTAACTCCAAAGTAAAGCTAATAAAAAAAAATGAATAGAAAATAAAATAAATGAACTAAATGAGTCGCCCATCCAGTTAACGCAAGATGGAGTTGCAATCGAACATCGGCAGACTACAAGGCTACTAACGCCCTAGCGCGGAAAGCGGTGGTGAAATCTCCACAGATTAACAAGTAAATTCTAGAGGTACAAATCAGAGTACTACAGCTTTACACATACGCGTATTGCGTAATTTATTATAATCTACGAATAACCTAAATAACCAGAAAACGCATTTAGTAGCTGTTATATTTCCTAAAAGAAATAACTGAAATGACTCAATTAACTATACTTCAATATTTCCTTAATGTCATATATCACAGTCGTGAGGTTCTCGGCCTTAAATGCAATTATGTTCAATATATATGGAAACATCAACATAAGCAAAACACATTGCCATCATCAACTAACTACTTTACTTAACTTTTCGATAATTATACATATATCAATACGATAGCACATATGAAACTAAACACACTGCATATTCGGCGGACTTCTTAAAAAATGAACAACACATATTAAAGAACATATATATAACGATTAATACGCACAGAAGCAAACTGCATGAGTTAAAAACACACTATAAACCGAATAATCTAAATACAAAAGCTTCCCATTGTTAATACTAAATTTAACTAAAAAATTCCAACAACGCAATATTTAAATACTAAATAAAAATTAATTAATTGGAAATCAAACAATCATCTGCTAAATCCAGCAGTAGCTAACACACACAACTCGTGCTAGTTCCCTTCCCAACAGTACATGCGCGCACGCAACCCGTTTGTTTACTGTTGTTGATGTAAACGTCCACGATTTTCGATTACTTCTCTTAGCAGTTATTCTAACATCTAATAATTTTATTTTATTACTGAAGATGAGGAAGCACCTCAACATATACAGTGAATTTGTATTGTCGTAAGTGTTAACTAGTGCAACGTGAATGTATATAGCATAATATCATACACCTAATGTGTGCGCGAGAGGTGGGGGACAGGTACGTTTCTAGTGTCAACGAACGAAATGGTTACCTTCATCAGTGTCGAGGGACAGCTTCCTAGTTATTACGGAACACGTTTTTCACGAATGTTTCTACGTGTACCTAACATGCAAGATTTAGAGAGAATTTTATCGCATTTGCTTGTGATTTCATATACACCAGACGATTCCATGCTGTTTGAATTGTAACCCTTGTGTGGACATAATTCTGTTAGGACAGATGGCTGATACTGCCTAAATTTCTGTGTGGCTTTTGAGTAAACAGGTAGCCTGATACAATGTATGGCTTTCTTTCTGTTGAGATCTGTCTTTGCCTTGTGCTACGGACATTTCACAAAATTATGGGAAGCTAATAAAACGTTCCTACTGTACCCATTCTGTATGCCTCGCAGCATATTAAATTTCTTGTGTTTGAACAGAGCTTGTATGCGCTGAAAAATAACATTATAAATGTTCAACTTAGAGGTGTGTGAAGTACTAGAACTCTGGTGCATGGTAAATATTGCAACAAGTAAGATTCCTATAAACTGAAGTACAATTCATTATTTACCCTGCTGACTGATTTTGCCTTGCTGCTCTATTTCAGATGTGAATTTTAACTTTGGATTGAAAGAAATCCTCTGGAGAGTAGACGGACTGACAGAAACAGCACAAGAGCCAACAGTCGTCACTTGAAAGAAACCCTCTGACAAACAAGAACGGGAACAGCACGAAACTGCAAAACACATGAAAATGCAATTCCGGTCGCGCAGCCATGAAGCCTCGTCACACTTCACAACCGGAGAATTTTCCCTAAAGAAGGGTGAATCAAGGAATGTGAAACTTCATATTCTAACGGGCCAGTGGGTAAAACTCGTAAAGAGCCAACAACAATGCCACAAACACAGGAAACTGGCTCAATCAAGGTTACACGAGAGCTAAGACACAGTTTCACCAACCTGGGTCATCACCCACTACGCATCGGATGAGCGAAATAACTTAAGGCACCAGACTAATACAGCAGAAAATATTATACTAAAAAGAACATTCAAGTACTGGAGAAACTCGAAGAGGGAGCACGCGATTATTAAAATGTAACTATTCAATGAAGCATATGAGAGAAGACGCAAGCTAGAGATTCGAAGGAAAGATTCCCCAATCCACCAGAAGAGAGAACCTTGAGAACAAACCACCCCGAAGCACAGAACTCAAAACTGGTAAATCAATCATAAAAACGCATGACAAGTACACATCGCGTGGAACTATTAAAGTAAAACACTGCAAGATCCCACTAAAGTGCACTTAAACCACATAATGAACACGTATACTACAGTAGAACCTGTAATGGTAGTTTACACCAGTGGCATTCGTCGTATTCTGACAGAAAGAGAAAAGAAACTTCTAGAAAACTACCTATCTGCCAGAAGACGATGATATTGTCATTTGGTGTTCAAGGTCACTTTCGCAAATGTATGAAATTTTTATAAAACGAATCAAAACGCGTTCATGAATGGATATTAAACTAAAGCCGAAGCATTGATCAATTAGAATAACAAGATTACGTGCATTCACTTTAAAGAAAAGCAAAATTATGGTTCAAAACAACGCTTGCATTGCACACAGCAAAACTGCCTTCAAAATATGAAACTTTCGTGCAAATGCATACCTTATTCAAAAATTTCACTACTTTCTACATGTCAACGCTTTTCAAATAAAATTTTAAACCCTTTTCATTCACTGTTGATTTCAATAAAAGAAAATTCAATTTCAAGTTTACGAAATTTCAGAGTAACATTTTATGCCAGTTTAGGTTATACAAAATTTACTCTGGAAGGAAAAAAAAAAATTCTGAATAGTACACGAGTTAAGAACATAATCCCGACAGATCGTGACTTCGATTTGGGGAAAAAAATCATTCTGACTTCAATACTTCAGTCTAGTGATATATCTGTATATTCGATATCCATTTATATCTTTCGGTTAACAAAGCAGGTTTGCACTTAGCAATTCAAGTCCAAATTCTTATTCTCAAAATATTCGTTATTCGCTGAATATTTCTTATAAGCATATTTTGTGTATTTTCAGGTGTATCAACAAATTCGAAGTTTAACATTTTCAAAACACTTAACGTAAAATTATAGTCGACGTTGGGTCACTTTCACTGAACGCACTTTCTCAAAACAACAAGAATTTCAAGTACAAGGCAGATAGAGTGAAGCTCCATGCATACAAAATTATCACAGCAAAGTCGAATTTCTTTGATAGAATCATTTCTGTTATAGTGACCTAAATTTTTTTAACACATTTAATTCAGAAGCGAGTCTCACGATCGTGTCGGTTATAGTAATATTTTCGCATAAAATTTTACATACTCAACGTTTGAAAAGAAACGAACGCAACCTACCACTGAGCACCGAACTTTTACCGAACATGAAACTATAGTGAGCTTTTCTCAAAACGAACATATTTCTGTAGAAGTAGCTAAAATATATATTTCAACTTTCATAAAACATTGCAGAACGCAAATGTAAGGAAATTGAATAACGATAAAAATGTGAGGGAGAAATTTGTTACCGGATCATGGCTATTGCATAGAATAGCATTCTAAACATACAGACAGCCCATGTTCGCTGTATTCAGATTAGCCTTGCATACTGTAAATTACACTTTGTACCAAGAAAATTAAACAGGAATGATTACACATATTTCTGAATAATACAAAAGAGTAACACTGAAAATAAAATTTAGTGAAATTTTGTATCTCGAAAGTCCAAACCGGAAGAATTTAATTACCAAGAAAAATCAAAATGTCTTCTTTCATTGACACGTTGAAAAGCATGCAAGATCGAAACGAAGCTTGTTCCAAACTTTTGGATTAAATTTCCCAGCTAACCTGGTATCGGGGAAGATACCCCTTTTAGGTTTTTCATAAACGCACTTCTCACATTACCTGCCAGACAACTGAGAGGTCAATACGACGAATATATTTTATGAATTTTCATAATTTGTTAATTACAAGCTCAATTGTTTGTCCTTAAAACGTCTTCATGTTGATAGCTAACTCTGGAAGGACACACCTCCCCATCACCACCGGTGACAGACGAAACGCGCCATCAAAATAAACACTGCTGGCAGGCAGGTCATGATTCTAGACAAGAAAGATCCAAATTCTCACATTTCCGTTGTGAAACGAAAAGGTCAAGTTAACAAAAGTTCAAATGTGCAAAAATCAAAATATTAAATACGTTTATATAAATTTAGTAAATATCTGGTGTAGTAAAAAGTAATCCATTATTTTGCCAATAGATGGCTTCAGTGATCTGTATCTCGCGTTGTATAAGTCCGATCTGGTTCAACGAGATGGCGTTCAAACGATGAGATTGCGTACTACAAACACTGTTCAGATAGTTGTAATGAGTTGACTCAGTGCTGTGTGAGCGCGCGTCAAAATGGACACTAGCAAAGAGAAAATACGCTATATTTTACAGTTTTTCTTCGATAAAGGCGAAAACGCAAGCCAGGCGGCTGCAAATGTGAATAGTGTTTATGGTCCTGATACTGTAACAGCCAATCACGCGCAATTTTGGTTTCGTGGATTCCGTGCCGGTAACTTTGACGTCAAAGATGTACCACGCACTGGAAGGCCAAGTGTCGAAAATGTCGATAAAATCATGGACATTGTCGCGTCCGACCGTCATGTAAGCACTGTTTCGATTGCCCAAGAGCTACACATTGTACAAAAACCCGTGTAGAACCATTTGCATAGGGCTGGATACACAAAGAATATTGATGTATGGGTGCCACACGAGTTAACGCAAAAAAAAACCTCATGGACCGAATTTCCATCTGCGAATCGCTGCTGAATCGCAACAAAAGCGACCCATTTCTGAAGCGGTTGGTGACTGGTGATGAAAAGTGGATCACTTACAACAACGTCACGCGAAAACGGTCGTGGTCGAAGCGCGGTGCGCCGGCGCAAACGGTGCCCAAGCCTGGACTGACGGCCAGGAAGGTTTTGCTGTGTGTTTGGTGGGATTGGCAGGGAATTATCTACTATGAGCTGCTCCCCTACGGCCAAAACCTTAACTCGGAACTGTACTGTCAACAATTGGACCGTCTGAAGGCAGCAATCGCCCAGAAGTGCCCAGCTTTGGCCAATAGGAGAGGCATTGTGTTTCACCAGGACAACGCCAGGCCACACACATTGATAGTGACTCGCTCCGGGAGCTTGGTTGGGAGGTTCTTATGCATTCACCTTATAGTCCGGACCTGGCACCAAGTGATTGTCATCTGTTCCTGTCCATGGCGAACACGTTTGCTGGTGAAAAATTCGCTTCAAGAGAGGCTTGTGAAAATCGACTGTCATTTTTTTGCCAATAGGGACAAGGGCTTCTATGAGAGAGGCATCATGATATTACCTTCCAAATGGCAACATGGTATCGAACAAAACGGCGCATATGTGACCTAAATCGGATCATTCTAACTATGGTAAGTCAAGCCTTCAATGTCATGCAAAAATAATGGATTACTTTTTACTACACTATATATTAACGAGTATGGTTTTATTCTGGCGGAAAGATTCTGCCAATAACAAACGACCACATAATTAAAATGAATCATTGATTCTCATCCAATGATAACGAATGACACTGTTTACGCAATAAGATGATCTGTAATAGGCGAAAGATGCTACAAAGTAGTTCGAGAAGAAAGAAAGCTTGCGCCAGAATAAAGAAAACAAAAGAAAGTGATAATAATTACCGTGTAATTACCTTTGCTGGAAAAAGAATAGGCAATGGTCAAAGAGTATTAACGATCTGGAGATGAACACAGTAAGTATTTTTCTTTGAAAATCGAAGTAAATGAAACAAAACTGACCGGAAATAAATATTATGGAAAGGAGTTTCAAGGCTGTTCACAAGATGTACAAAATCGAGGTACTGACATGGGAAATGTAATTCAAAGTCTTAATTAATAAAATAAAAACCACGCAACGCATCTATTTCTGACGTACTGTAATTCTGAGTTGAATAGAATTATAATTTGAATGTGATCCATAACGATATTAGCTAAAACTAAGGACAAGCAACTGCCCAAGAAAAAACCATCCATTGAACATGTAATGGCAAGATGCATTTGAATATAACTGAATATATTAATTAATTAAGGAGCAAATCTGTTCTTTTACATCAACATTATTGTTAATAAATTCTTTTAATGAAATTATGTTGCATTTAAAATTTTGGACAAGTGTTTGGCCAACAAATAGGTTGAATACTTCTGTAAGATATTATTGGCCTAAGAGAAACCAAGTTCGTGTGAATTTTGGTTGGGCCAAAGACACTGCATAACATGCTTCAATATTGTTTATTGAAAGAAAGAAAAGAGAGAGAGATATATTCCTTTTCGTGTTTTTCTCTTTCCTATTAATGGAGGACTAAAGTCTTACGTCAGATTCGGCAGGTAGCCATGTTACAGTCTAACAAAGGGTGTTAACCAGTAGGTTCGTAGTGTTTGATAGCAACTCGTTTCACTTTAAGCTTTAAGCTCTTTCTTCAGTAAGCTCTCTGAACACAATACAAAGATCCGAATCTTAAAGGGTACCAGAAAAGCTCTGTTTAGAGACATCGAATTATTACATAGGGATTGCTATATGAGATCTAACCTAACTAGTAAATTAAACGCCTTACTTTGGAACAAGTTCAAGGAACAGATACAGGCATGTTTACAATTCAAATACGTGAAAACTTAAAAAAGTTAATTATAAGGAAGAAGGTGAATCACGAACCTCAAATTTCCCAATATATACAATTAGAACAGATTACAGCAACCCGTATCACCAGTTTTTACTGGAACGGCATTATGTCACCATACGAGCAGTGTACTACAGAATCCTCTAGGTCGACCATCCCTTCTACCAAAGGCCAGCAAATTTTGTCCGAAAACACTATTCTTTACGACGACCACTTTAATATAAAAGGTGGGGTTTTTTTTTGTTTTTTTTTTTTTTTCATTTCCTTTAACATATTGTTTTAACCAGAACGATAATGTTCAAAATCTCTGAACGATATCTCGTAAACGTAAACTAAGAATCGTAACACAAATTCAAACTCCTCCAGATTGTATGCATCTGGAGATGCCGAAAATCGCTATTTTTAGAGTAACTAAAAAAAGGTTATGCCATATTTTCGGGGTGGGGGGGTGGACCCCTTAACGTTGGTTAGTAGACTTGAGTCCTGACCAACTTGGTGGCGTTTCTTACAACGCGGTGGCGCTTTACAAGCTCTCCAGTCATGCACTCCATCTTTCGGCAAGAAAGATAACTTGAAGTCTGTATCTTTTGTGTGTTTATTTTCCAAACTTGAAAGCCTCCTTCCAACCATGAATGAAGTTCATGTCTTTACTCTGTAGTGTCAGGTTTCAGCAAAATGTTGAAATTCTTCTTTTTATCCCCTCCCCTGTGCTCAGAGTCCCTTGGAAAACCCCACGAAACATACTGACCGCGGCTTTGTTCACCGTAACTTTCACTTCTATCCTTCCCTCTTCCCCCATTCTATCTCTAGTGTTAGGAAACATTTGGAACAGAGCTCAGAAGCCCGTTCATTCTGCAAAATGATTTTTCCGGAACATGCGAAGAACGGAAGAGAATATCGAGCGAGATAATATTGAAAGTGAGAAAATGATTTATTTTCAGACTGACTTGGAAATCGACCAATCAACATCGGAAATATTTCGCTGTGTTGTGCAAGTGTCAAGCGTTGACGGGGAATGGGTTCGTTTGTCTTACGTTGATACTTCCCTTCTTAGATTCCCGGAGAAGACGGATTGAACGTAATAGTTTGGAGTAAAGTTTAAACTTTAGGCGCCGTCCTTTGAACGCCATTTACATTAAATGGAAGGCAATGGCAAACAATCATAGCTTGCCCAGAAACTTTGTGGAAATAGATCCGCTTCTGGAAGAACAGCAGTCATCATCATACCTTTCTCACTTATATTTATGGGCTAGGCAGGCACTTGTAGTCGGTCACATGCCTCTGGGATGGCGTTCCCGGCGATTGCTCCTTCAGGAAAATTAAAGATGAAGGTAACGGCCAGGCTTTTGTATACCCCTGGTAGCGAGGTACCATTATAAATGGTGTAATAAAAGATATCGACAGATAACGATGAAATGGATTCAACTTTATTTCAGAACTGGAACGGGTCAC
>JAGDQP010041015.1:0-17076 GCA_022664845.1 Lepisma saccharinum | reverse complement strand
TTGTTGTTGTTATTGTTATATCACATTGTTACAAGAACGGTGTAAAATGGCCTTTGTTAGCTTCTAATAAATAAATAAAGTATATGCTCGAACAATATCGCATCCGGAAGAGGAAGTTGAGTATCTACACGAGGAGATACAGAAGATTTGGATAATATTAAATCGCATTATAAAACAGCTATGGAAACTTGTGCAAAAATAGAAACTAAGCGCAGCAGTGACATAGGAAATTTTGGATTTGGCAAAAGAAACAGGAAAGGACAGAGGCTAGCCGAATTTTCAAACCGAACAAACTTTTCTTCTAGAATACATTTTAAAAAAAGCTCAGCCAAAGTGAACATGGAAAGCTGAAAATAGATGTAAAAACGAAATAGATTATGTTCTATCGAATAATGGGAACATCGCCCAAGACATGTGTGTTCTGAGCAGTTTCAAAGCATCGAGTGTTCGTAGGATGGTGAGAAATAAGTTGAACCACACCCAAGACTTGAGACGAAGAAGCTTAGCCCCCTATCATAGGAACATGACTAAATTTAGATTTAGGATGTCTAGCGAAAAGCAGGCAGAAATTCAAGGTAGAGCTAAGCAACAGATTCAGCGTCATGGAAGTGTTAGAAGATCAAGAAGACATCATTAGCAGAAATAAAATACTGATTGTATAATAAGAGTAGCAGCCAAGGAAATAGCAGGCATCAAAAAGATAAGAGAGCAAAATCTCAGAAAAAAACTAAACTTCTGATGGAAAAGAAAAGGAAATGAAAGAAGAAAGTAGCATAGAAAGGACTGAGTACATAGAATTAAATAAAAGACCTTTACACTCTAACGACGGTCCTATTCACTGCACACTACGAACCGATGGGGTCCATTAACCCGTCTTCCTTTGGGACGTTTTTTGAAAGTCAACCTTCGAATAAAGTGGAACTGATTGCTGTTAATAATTTTGGTACTGTTTATTGATAAATTCTAATTACAGTTCCTTTGTTATACCTTTCTTTACTAAAAAAAAGAAATAAGTATGTTTTAGACATTGGTTACAAGAACACATGCACTAACATTTGTTACATAGAACCTTTGAATGTTCACTACACACAGTCTTCCTACATTTGAAGCACACTGTTTTGGTTTTGCGATCGATTTTCGATGGGCATATGCAACATCTCTTCTTGGAGTATCCTTGGAGGGTTGTGTGTCTCCTCTTCATTTGAACGTCCAGCTTCTTTCTCAGCCTCTACCTGCTGATCAATCTTCTCAAATACTGCAAGAATCCTCTTCTTCTCCCAGATTTTCCTCCCAGCTATTCCGGATGCAGTGTTTGGTACAGAATAAATACATTCAGTGCACTGATGTTGATCATGTCATAAAACAAGTCCCTGATAGACTCCAGCTTAGCCGGTGACCTATGTTTTCTTATTTTCTCAGCATTGTCAAAGCGCATCACTCTAGTTATTGTCTTGAATCTGTCACGACTTATTTTAGAAAAAGTTGCACGGCAGCTAATTTTATTGTACATTTCACTCAGGCCTTCATTCTCTGACTTGAATACACCCCTGAGAATCACCTCTCTAACATATGTTTTTAACTCTTTTATTGTCAGCTCTTTCCACTGGATCCTATGAAGACGACCTTCTTAGGATACTGTACAAGACTACCTTCTTTATTTGTCCAAGAACAAATTTTCTGAAGAAGTGATTATCGAAAAAAGAGAATAAACATTGATGCAGGAGTTTCATATCTTCTTTCTGCCCATCTTGTTGGTCCTTGGTCGCGGTCGCGAAAAAAGGAATTACATCTATTCCGAACTTCACGGTTGCAGAACAAAACTCCTCAATAAAAATATCCAAAGGTATGGGGTGCCTTGACTTCGTAACCAGCTATTGGAGCTGGGAGAGTGTTAAGGCGTGAGGAGTAGTCTATATACACAGAGAATAGATGTGCCGTGGTGGTGTAATGGACAGCATACCCGGGTTCGAGTCCCGGCAGTCGTCATTTTTTCTGTGTTAATTTCAAAGTTGTACAGTTCTTTCCACAGCTTGGGTGTGGCATGAGAAGTCGGTGAATGACCATTCAGCTGGAACCTTTGCTTGCAGCATGGCTTGCAAATCTTCGGTTGTTGTGTCATTCAAGACTGGCGGTGGGATCACTTGGATTGACTGCCAGTCGATCATGTCGATGTAGTCCTGTGCTTCAAAATTTAAGTTGGAAATGCTGAATTTGCGAACACCACCAGCTTCACCAGTTGCTTCAACTTCTCTGGCTGTTATAACTCTTCGAACTGCAAGGGTCCTAATATGCCCCCTTTCATCAGTTAGCATCGCAATCAGAATGTTTTCTGGAGATGCAAAGAAAGCATTTCGCGAAATCACTGGGTCAATCATGTTGAGGTAAGTTGTATCCAAATATCTAGAAGTCATAATGTCCAAATATCTAGAATTGGTGAATGTGTCGAACCCCATCCTTAATTGAATGTTGGAGTTTGATACGGAACCAGAAGAGCGCATACACTCTCATAATGAACTCCACTATAATGTTCAGGCTGTGCGAATGTTTCGTTGTGGAAACGTACAATCGTAAGATCCTTTTCGCTGTTGTCAACCAGCGGGACAAGTTGAGGCGCCCTGGATCGCGTTTAGCCAGATCTGCCGGACAGATTCCTGAGGAAATGGCAAGAGCAATATCCATCAGATGTTTTTGATCCTTACTCAGAATGGATGGATCAATTGTAGGCAAGGTACACTTAATTGGCTCAAATGTTACTAGCGGAAGCAGCTCGCAGCCGTTCAAAGATTTTCCAATGCTGCCAGAGGAAGAAGATAGGTCGGAAGTGGGACCATCCAGGAACTGGAACAAGTGGCGTTAGGGGAGGAGACAAACAGCCCATTGAACGGGTTTGCCTAGCTTCAATTTAGGCGCCGCAGTACTCCATTGTGAACTCCTGTGTTCACTGGTGTTCCATCACAGCCAAGCACAAGAACGCTGTTGAGACCTCCGGGCACCTCAGCTGTGACATAGTTGTAAATACTTTCAGAAATGTCCTGACTAGATCCAGAGCCAGGTGTGACGTGTCCTACGTAGCCAGAAAGAGATTCCTTCACGAAAGTAATGTTCTTCCATTATTGCTCTCTGATAGTACTTGTCACCATGCTTTTATCTTGACTATGTCTTATCAAGTCGGCCATCAAAGTAAAGTCCTAATATAGGACCACAGGCATTTTCCAAACTCTCACTTTCAAGGGTTTTCACAGTTCGAGATCTTTCTCTAGCTATTTTGCTCTTATCAACCACAAACGATGTATTCGATGCACTGATTATGCCTACTTCTTGCAAAACACCTGTGGCTATGCTAGCAGTGGCTTGATGCGATACCCCGAATCTTTGACTTAATATGGCGGCATTTGTAATTTTTATTCGCATTTGGGACGAGGACGATGTTAAAAGCAAAGATCTTGCACTTGCAGTGTTCAAAGCCTTGGTGGGAATGTAATTGTCAGAGCCGAAGTCCTCCTCCATTTTGTTTCCATCATCTTCGTCGGAGGATGTTGAATTTGTTGTGAATTGCAGATCTTGCTGTGATGACGAAGAACCTGAACCATGAAACGAGCTGGACGAGGCATTACTTTCAAAAATACGGAGTAAATCATTTGACTTTCTCTTGAGACGTTTTTCAAGTTTCTTCGTTTCTTGCACATCAACCGAGCCGATACACATAAGTCGCTTAGTTCTTTGATCGGTAAGAAATGACTGTTCCCTTACGGGGATCTTCGATTCCTTCGGACACGTGCAATCCTTAAAGGTGGGGCACTTACAAGCTGATATGTCAAAGAGAAAGCGGGAATCATCTTTAAACTTTTCAACTCGTGCTTTAGTTACTGCGCTTTTATCAATTCTTTTATATACTGCTTTAATATCGATGCATTTCTTGTGATATGCGTGAATCATATCCATTACCCGTTTTGTTGAAACAGTTGGAATTGATGCTTCAGAGTATAGTTTCTGGAGCTTCAGACATACTTGTTGAGAGATTAGAGAAAACGGAGGTTCCTTGTCACAAGTGGCAGCAGTTCCAATACGCCACCTTTCGTAAATGCAGCATTTTATTACATCTTCGCATGTTGGAAGTACTCGAGATAAATCTTTCGGTTTTCCAAAAATTAAACAGTTCAATGCACTTCGCTTCGAGAACTTCGTAGACTTTGCCATTATTTTTATTAAACACTATTATTATTTGAAGTTTTATTTTGTATTAAACTCTAAATACAGTTATCACACAGTCTAAATACTAAACAGTTAGTCAGTAATACTTATCGCTCACACCAGTATGAACTTCTAAATGATACAATATACATTCAACTTATCGAGTCTACATTGTTGACTCAACAATCACATTCATCAAGATTATAACAATACTAACTGTCGTTTAAACACCAAGCCGTGGTACGCGAAATGGCTGAAGTGAATATAATATGTAGAACTACGTGGCGTGCCCTGCCCGTAAACGAAAGAACTGACCATCAGTTTACAGTTGCTATTATTAGCCCAATCTTTAAAACATGTAGAGCCACCTATTAGAAACACTGCAAACTTGTAATACGCTGCTTTCTGGTTTACAACCAACATTCGGATAATCGAATAAACGGATATCCGTTTCTTCGTTTTTCGGATAATCGATTAATCGGATATCCGTTTTTCCGTTGTTTGGATCCGATTATTCGGATTCGAATAATGAAATTATCCGGATAATTATTCGAACAATATCCGGATAGTTTTGACAGCCCTACTCACAGTGCATTATCAGAATCTCAGACAAAACTGAAAATACTGAAAATTCATTGGAAAGTTACTGAATAAAGCAGGAAACGTTCCCAAATTTCAACGAAGGGTGAGAAAGCGACTAGAGTATCTATTGCACAGTGTCCATCCCGTCATTCATCTGGTGAAACTGTGGCGAGGAAATGAATATCAGTCCGCGAGGCACACTTGAATATGCTTGAAATCCATTTGACCTCTTCACAACCTACTTAAAGACAGTGATCTTAGAGACTATAAGATCATTATAAGTCTAAGTCAATTAATGAACAAGTATGACAATTTTTGATAAAAGTGTAGCAAATTTCACTTCCTGTGCATTAAATATAGGCCTAAAAACCTACTTGAAGATCGACTTCAACGGTATCGAGCCATGCTGTCTTACAGTATACTGCAATTGCTAGAATTTCCCTGTTTCAACAGGCGAATTCAAGGATGGTACCTAGATTATGATCCTTGCTGTTCTCACGCAGTCCTTTCTGCAAAGAAGTGCTCACTGTGGGACGTACCTGACAATCTGGCCTATAATTGAAAAATTAAGTACTTAACAATGTTAGTTAAAGCTTACAAAATTTATGAAAATTATAACTATTATATTCTTTATTTGTCTTGTAGGATAAAGAAGATTCAATCGGATTTGTAAGACATGAGTAAAGTATACAATAAGGATACAGAAATTTAACAAAGAGAATGTGGAAAGGAACAAATAGCTTGTGTGTATGTGACAGGGGCAAAGAGAAAAAAAGGAGAAAGAGAAAGAAAGAGAAGGATTATGTGGGAAGATGAAACAAAAGACTTGTGGAAATGGCTCCGAATATTCGCCTTCCGGCCATTCTGTGAAAGTTGAGTCCTCTCCAGCTGGGTTAGTTATTGATTTCATAAGGATTTCGGAAATTTCGGGCTCCATTCACGTCCCATCCGAGGAAAAACCCCCTTGAGCAGCTCGAAGAAGAGAAATAAATGAAAAAAAAAGGCCGAAATGGATCTCAATATTCCCACTACTTTCTTATTTTATTTTAAAAAATAGAAGAGAAAGAGATGAAGAATGAGAAAGGAGGGAGACAGAGAGAGATGAAGAAAACGCAAGATATCTTGTAGCCGCAGCAAGTGAAGAGTGAGTGAGAGAGAGAAATGGGAGGGAAAAGAACGAAGATACGGACCGCATTAAAATATATCCGGAAGAACTAGGACCGACAGTCCACTGGAGGTGGATTTATGTCATAGACTTCTTTTCACGCATGGGATGCTCCAAGGCGAAAGCGGGGAAGGAGGAAACGTGTTTCAGAGATGAATCATTCGAACTCGTGTCAACTTCCCTTGTGTGGCATTTTTAATCAATTTACAATCCCTTTAACTTCTGTTCCTTTTGCCTCGTTTCATAGCAAAATAAGTACTTATACATTGGTTACTTAATAACGTATATAGTAAATGATGATCGTTTAGGCGTTATTAACGTTTACAATATGAAATTAAGAGAACTTTAGATTCCTGCAAATGCTCGGGAACTTAATTTACTTTCAAGAACCAAGGATTCAATCTACTAACCTTTGTTTGGAAACTTCCAAGCTCCGAAGAATTAAATAAACTTCGACAAATATAGTTCTCAAAACTTAAAAGAAGTGAAGGACTTTACCAAATATAGTGGCTCATAAGAATCATATTACCATCATATCATGGGGTCCATCTTGAGACACGATTAACATGCTTTTATTAACAAAGAATTATTCCCAATGTAAAAGAAGTTTGGAACCTGAAAATGTATTTGGTAGACCACTTTGGGTATGACTGTTTTCAAAGTTGAACCTTACTGGAAATTTTGGTATCGCATACGAAGACTGTACTTTATGGAAGAATGGTCTATGTGCATTTTTTTTAAAATTTCTTTATTTCTTGGGAAATGAGCTTTGCAAGTGAAGATTTTCTATCTTCAGCATTGCTGTGGCGAAAGCATTTATACTCTTGTTCCGTTGAGAACGACACCAAACATAGATAATTTCTCCGCAATAAAGAGCAGCCAAATATCTATGACCTTGTGTATAAAACTAATTTTCAACAAAAAGTGGACTTAGATAGATCAGTCATCCTCTGTATGCATGTATATACAGTATTGCCAAATATATTCAAATTCATTTAAGTAAATCAATCTGAATATTTCATGACATGAACAGACATGAATATAGGTTAACCACAATTGTTCGCTGTAGAGCCACAGGTGATGTAACATTACCAACTCATAACAACGTTATATTTTTTCATGTGACACTACGTTAGATTATTACGTATTTGGAATGGACATCGGGAACCATATATTTTATACTCCTCATATTTAGAAGTATTACGAAATTTGGTTTATACGAAAGGAAACAACTTACTCCACTGATTACACACAGAATAAAAAATATACATTCACGAAAGAAGTCAGATTGATCATGTTAAATCTATCCTTACTTTGAATCATTATGGTCTAAAGAGAAACAAGCAAGCTAAGTACTGCTTCCATGATATGAAATATCCTCTTAATAATTTTCTAAATTAAATAGAATAGCAATACAAATTGAATATTTCGAAATAGTAAAATCTGCAAGGTCAGTGAATGAGGAAAACTATGAGATATGAGGAGTTGGTAGTGAAAATCAAGTAAAGGAATCAAACTTTTTTGTCAACATAAACATTAAGCAGGAGACACGTGTTCAGATCTTATAAAGGTATAAGGTCCTTTTTACATGAAGCCACCATGGTCACACCACCAGAAATTTTGGTGACGTTTCTCGTTTTATGCCCCTTTTCACACGAAGCCACCATGGTCGCGCCACAAACCGTGCCTCCAGTTCCAACTGAAAGAAGCAGCTACTGTTGTTTTCCTGTTCACACGTTAAAATGAACGCCGAAAGTGGAGAAAAAGAAAATGTTGGGTGCATCCATTACAACAAGAATGATTTACGAAGGGAATATTCTACACACTGTACAATAATCTGCGACAGAATTCGAATAAAAGTTTTAATTTCACGCGGATGAACATTGCAACTTTTGATGAGTTGCTACAATATTTAAAACCCGAACTGACTGGTGCGGATACGAACATGAGAGTCAACATACTCGATACAAAATTAATAGGGAGACAGACTATCAGACATACAAACCCACAGTCAGATAGAGACAGAAAACTGATCTAACGTATATTGTTTTCAAAATGAATAAATTAATTTCCAAATTCAGATAACCTCTGTTAAAAATTGATGATAGAGAGTTAAATATATCTATATATATAATACACAGCCATATTCAATCCACTACTGGATGAGGCCTTTCCCGGAGGGAGGGGGTGGTCTACTGCTTCCACGCTGACCAGACGTGTTGGGAGAGGAGAGCCGAAGCTCTCAACTGTGATCGCTACCTCTTTATTCAGGTAGCTCCCCAATTGGCCTCACGACGCTGGGTGGACGCCGCACAGGCAACACCATCTGGAGTATTGCAACGGTCACTCGTCCAAGCACTGACCAGACCCAGAGCTGCTTGACTTCGGTGATCTTACGGGAACCGGTAGACCAGCTCGGCTAGGGCGTTGCCATATATATATATATATGAGAAATTAAAGCTAAGGATTATTTTCACATTATAGTACCTTGGCGAGATGTTCACTGTATCACAGCGGGCGCCCATTCTGACACAACTATTTCCACCGAGCGGCCGTAGCTCAGTTAGCACTCGGGAGGTATTGGGTTCATTTTCAGCGCCCGACCATCTTGACTGCAATTTCCCAGCTTTTTCTTTTGTGAAACCAGGCAAATTCTGCGATGATACCTTCAACTTAGGCTCTGGCTGACACATCCCGCTTGTCTTGACCTAAGCCTTAGAAGCCTGAAGGCCATAAATAAGTTCAACTTAAACAAAGTTTATTCCAAGATTTTCCTCAGTAGCAGCAGACATTTGTAGTATCTTCAAGACGGGATAGTATCTTGAAGCTAGGCCCTGAACGACTACCGATCCGAACCTGAGATGTCTAAAAGCCATAAATTAATTATATCAATTAAATGGTTAATATATGTACAAATGTAAAACATACCAAATTTATATCTCTTCTTTATATATACAAATGTTTACAAGCTCCTCCCAGCATCTCCGCTTCAATTCTCTGTTTGAATATTCTTCAGCAGTAATTTTCCATATTGCAGCCCTTGACTGAACTTCGGTTATGAAGTTTTTTGGGTCAAAGTGTGCGTTTTATACTTCGATATTCATGTTTAGAATGCATAATTGTCAAATAAATATGGCCCTGGTGACTCAGAAAATCAGTCTCGTGTGAAAGTCTTCATTTGAGACAATGGAACGAGGTGGTGGCGCTACCAACTTAGTTACAAGGAAGAATACATTAGTCATAAGGAATCAATAAGCATACACTTTTATCTGCGATTAGAGTGTTCCTAGTATTTAGAGAACTGTATTTATACATCTCTAATGAAACAGGACCTTGGGGTGGTCAAAAGAATAACACCCACGTGGTCATGGATTCAATTCCCTCCAGGGTATATTGAACAAAATAGTTGGGAGTCCACTTTATCAAAAACCCTTAGGTTCCGTCCGTAGAAGCTCGTTTAGGACGTTAATGACAATTCAATCAATCAATCAGGTGACACTAAACCATGTGACGGGCTTTCCAGGATATGGAAGTTGATGGATCAAATCATTGAATCCCATATTATAACAGAAGTATTGATGATTTCACTGACATTAGTAGAGTATAGAAGCCAATAGATATATCTTTCACATTCAATACTGAGAAGGTTGAGTTCACTCAGTCTGTCTTAAATGAATTATGACTTTGTTTCATTTAGGCATCTAAGGCTCAGGCCGAGATAGTGGAGGGCAAAGGATTTGGGAAGGTGTCGGCCGGGGCCTATATTGAAGGTGCATCCCAGCATTTGCCTGGTGTGACTGAGGAGAATCCTCAAAAAACCTCAGTCAGGATTGTCAACCGCTAGGATCAGGCTGTGTTGAATTATAGAATTCCTTAAGAAGCTGTTCGTACGTTGAAACTTTAAAAATGAGCACCTGCAGACACTAAAACCGCTAAAATCATTTAGCGCGACCAGTGAGCTCTATTGAATAGTACTGGAGAGCTCGATTGAATTACAAATCTATTGTTTGTCTGAAGCGGAGGAAATATATTTTTTATTACATGTTCACTAAGACGCAAAGGATATATCGATGAGGATGAATTCGGCCTCTGTAAAGCCTCGGGCTCGCCTGCTTTGCAGGCCTTGCAGACCCTAACGTTACGCCACTGTTCTCACGTTCACATATGTATTTTGATAGTATAGTTGTATGTTCACATAAATAAAAGGTTGCATTAGACTTGCGGAATTATTATTATTAATTCTTTGAGTTTTGTTACCTGTTTTTCTGTAGTTACTGACTCGAAGAACACACGGATTGGTATGATGGAAGTTTTATGTTTCTATATATTTTCTGAAATCGTGTACCACAAATATTAACTCTGCAAATTCGACCTCTGTGGAATTCTGGAAGAAATAAACCTGGAGAAACATAGACTAATTGCAGCGCTGCAGAAACTAGTCTGACTTGAAGAGCGTCTAGCGTAAATTTCGTGGCCAAACGATTTATATTACACGTGATTATTGTACTTCTGAATCCTATGTCACGAGTTCGAATCCACGAAGAGTTCGAATCCATAACTTTGAGCTTTTATCCAGCGACGTCGTAACGTTCATTCTTGTTCTCTACGAATTGGGAAATAGTGTTCAAATTCAAGATAAAACAAATTATGGTGGCGTTAATTAGTAAATGCGAATGTCAGAATTACAGAATATTCCGGAATGCAATATATTGCGAATTTTGTAATTGACTTCATAATTCCGAAGACCTCTATGTTGAACACACTTTACCACTATGTTGAAACTGTAGATGTCATCCTTAGTAACTCGGGAGCTCGTTTCGCCAGTTTGTAACATTATTGTTACTGATTATGTTTAGATCGTATTTATTGAAGGGGTTAGAAGAAGTCTTCACTTATATTCGTGATAAGAAGACGAGTTACATCTAAAAAAATAAATAATCAGAAATCTTTACTGGTGGCCACCATAGGTTGTCCGCTATAGAGTGGTTTTCACTTCAAAATGAAACATCATTAAGCTGTAATTGTTCCTCTATAATAGAGTCCGCCATTGAATGAGTTTGTTTCTGTAATATTCAATGCTATTCTGCGAGAAATTTGAAACTGTCCGTTATCGAAAGTTTCACACTTATAATAATAATAATAATAATTGATACAAGCATGGCTTTTCTATCTGCACGGCGAAATTATTGGATAACATGTTATCGTATATAGATCGTTGAATAAACAAATTACCTCGTGCACTTTGGTGTAAATAATTTACAGGAAGAAAGCAAGTTGTTTCCAAAGATCAGCTAAAATCCCCAAGTTAGTAATATTTTCTTTAACTTTTAAGCTGGTGGGATGGTTCAGTGATAACGTTTGTCGACTTGTCAGTACTCTAGCGAGCTAGCATGAGTTCAAACAATGTTCTAGCTCAGTTTTTCTTACAAAGAGATGGTGAACAATCGAATAGTGATTTCTTCTACTAATGTCGACTTTTAATGAATCTGGAAGCAAACACACCGAGCTCAATACGGTGAGAAAGAGACCTTTTCTTTTAAAGAGCTGTCAAAAAAAAAAAAAAAAAAACAATATTGGTTGGAGAAGGTAAAATAAGGTTTATAGGCGTTAAGAGAGTAATTAAGAACACGTCATTAACTTGAAGTATTCACTTTTCAATTTATTAATCTTAGAAAGAAACTCTAGCATTTCTTAAGCAGTTTTAAGGTAGCGTAACGTGGAGTAATGGTTATGGTGCTAGCTAGACCTGCAATCTGACAGCTTCGATTCTCAAGCAAGTAGTGTCATTTTTCGCATAAAACGATGGCTGCCAACAGAGATTCATCTTCAGGTGGAAAGCTACGAGGCAAGGTGGGATAACCTCAATGGCGAGGATCAGAGAATAAACAGTGTGTGTGTTCTTCAACATGATAGAAAGCAATGCAGTTGTCATGCTTTTCATTTGTCTTTCTCTCTCCCTCTCTTTCTTTACGTCTTCTTTTCGTGTCTTCGTCTATTTCTCTCTATCTCTCTGCCTACGTTTTATTATCGTTTTATCTTACTCATTGCTTCTCCCCCATCACACACACTTTGTGCGTGTGTGTTTTCATTCTTTCTGTTCGTATTGTTATAAACACTAGGTCGTTAGTGTCGCAATTATTAGAACGTTACAATCATAATAGGAGGAAGCCTCAGTGACATGCTGGCCACAGATAAATTTTCAGAAATTGGTAGAAACTTGCCCCTATTTGGTTTATTTTTAGCTGAGATTTTTTATATTAGTTTGGCACTAAACTCGTTTCCATTTTATTATTTATTAACATATTATTAAAAGTGTTTTATTCATGTTTGAAATATGAAACATGTAAGGTTTGCTATGTTCATAAGGAACATAATTTTAATCATTTGTAACTTTTCATTTTGATACAGTTTGGACTGATAATCTTCGCTGTTTCTGTTAGAAATTTAGTAGAAAAATCATCATTCATTAATTTTCTTTTTATATTCAATTTGCATTCGTGGTCTGAAATGGAAGGCATGGCCTACGGTACCTACTGGGTTTGTTACAATATATTAAAAAAAAAAATCAATGAGCTCCACCGAATTTGCGACCGAACCACGCATACATAAATCATGTGTGTTAGGTAACCTCTCCTTAAACTAGATATGTCTCAGAATTCTCCTGTTCAACTGGAAATCATGAGTATTTAATCTGAGCAACAGTTTGAAATTTTGAAATTGACAGAATGAGTTTTCAAATTACCGTGTACATATTCGAATTGCCTTAAAAATATAAAATCCAAGAGTCCTTTTTATCTTACTGTTGGATTTCTGGGAACTGCTCTATATAATGTTAGGTACTTTTAATTTTTTCCTACGTTTACTTCGACATTTCTAACTGTTCTCTTCTTCTTCTTCTTCTTCTCTCCCTTTTCACTCTCTATTTTTCTCCATTTCTGTCTGCCAGATATACTGTACATCGGTTTCCATTGTTCGTGTCTATTTAAATTTCTCCCTGCATCTTCTTATGTATACTGTTTCATCTCGCTTTTATTCTTTCATTTTATCGATACTAATACATAAATATTTTGGAAAAAGTTGTGCTTATGTTTTATGCTGATTTTCGTTACGTGGCAGAGAAGGAGGAAAGGAGAGTTAGAGGTCTCTTTACCAGACACGATTATAGGATCAGAATGTGTTAATTGGGTGGCTTAGCTGCACGGCGTTTGGAGTTGCAATTTTTTTGTACGAAATGTACGTACAAGCAACATGTTGGGCAAGTTAAATGTTTAAAAGTGTTGATACTAGTTGGCCTGGCTCTGTCTAGAATGACAGAACATGGATTATGGAATAATAGCGCCCTTCGGGACTAAATTCGTCATTTTTTTAATTGCTTACTTATAGACGATGAAAGATATACGATTGATCTTTAACTCAGGATATGTGAAGCAACAGACAAAATAGCACAGGTATCATCTCAAGTTCGTAAAAGGAATTTGCTTTTGTTACGCGAAGCAAAAACATGAAGTAAAAGGTAGGGATTATTCAAAGCTAAATGTTTTTCCTTCGACCTTTTGCTGCTGAGGAAATGCTTTTCCTTCATGCTTGTACTTCGAAGCATTTATTTCTGTTTTATTCAGTCGGCCCATTAACTATGCTATGTAAAAATCATGTAAAAAACTATGGCAGATATCGTTCTACGATCTTTCAATCTTAACAAACCCAACCCATTTCTTATCTGTTCAAAAGTGTTATACTGAAAGTTGATTTGAATTTTCATCTTATTCAGGCCAAAAATTTATTTTGAATATCTTCAATTCTCTCAATTACAATTTTCTTATCACTATTCCATATTACACTAGCATATTCCAGGTGACTTTTTTCTTACTAAAGCACAATAATGAGTAAATGATTTATTAATGTGTCGTGAACAACCATAGGTTTACACAACACTAGTCTTCTGTTACAAAAGGGTACAAGTGAAATAATAAAAAGCAGAAATCGAAAAAAAAAATGGTCATTGGCTATATAAAACTTCACGTTCCTGAACAATTGGCTATCATACAGAATCTATGATTTATGCACAAAGGTACACTTTAGCAAACATTGTTGGTGTTTTCAAAATATAAGTCCATACTAACTCCAAAATAAAAAAATAAAAAATCAAATATATAATTACGAACCGACTCAGTACTCAAAACTTGTGTTGTGATTAATATCACTATTAGAATCCCACTAATTTGGATTAAGTTCATTAAAACTGTCTAACCATTCTTTTCAGCAAATTCTTGTTTTCTCTCTCTCTCGTGTTTAATAGGTTATGCCTTCTAGTAAAATACATAGATATCTGAATTGTTAAACTATCTAAAAATAAATATTTACACTGAAGTTTGTTATTTAAAATCTTGTTTATTAATTTGTTTTCTATTTTTTCTTTCTTATGTACAAAGGTTCTAATTGTAAATACTCACACCATTCCTTATAACTACATCTATAGTAAGAAAAAATACATTTATATAATAAAAATCGTATAAACAATTTTTGAATGGCTTCAACTTTTTCCGTGTATTATTTTGTATCGGTACTCCTGATATTAACGGCATATTCCAGCTTAGTTCCTATAAGAACATGGGTTTGTACTGTGACAATTTCCAATTATTATTACAATCCAATGTGATAGCATTAAGATGCTCTTGTAATTGAAGCTCTTCATCAAATATTACTCCCAAATCCTTAACCGTGTGAGCTTTAATTATGCTAACTGATATTAATGTATATATACTAACCATATAATTGGTTTTTTGAGTAAGTTTGTCTTAGTAGTATTAATTTACATTTTGTTATGCTCACATCAATTTCCTATGTTTTTGATATCCATTTCCTTTGTTTTTTGAATGCCATTCCTTTTTTTTAACCTTCTCTAATGACTTTAAGTCGTCGGCATAGAGAATAGGGATTGCACTAGAAACCTTGGTAGATAGATCTTTAACAAATATATTGAACAGTATTGGCCCCAACGGAGATCCCTGAAGTATATGATTTCTTATGATTTTTGTAGAAGAATAGATTTTGTTAAGTTTGACCTGCAAAGTTCTGTTATGCAAATATTTACAAAGCCATTTTACGTAAATTGGTGACAGTCCCACCTTGCTCAACTTTGCAAGTAATATAGGGTGATTAATTATATTGAAAGTTTTGGAAAAGTCAAAATATATTACGTCACATTGCTTCTTCCTTTGTATGCTCCTTTGTACGTAATAAGTAGCCTGACTTAGGTTTGTAACTATAGATTTATCTGTTAAAACCATGTTGATTGTCATTGATAATAATAATAATCGTTGTTGTTGTTATTGATAAGTAATTATTATTTTATTAAAATAACATAAAACTAATGGATGTTAGATTCGAAGGGGAGTAGAAGTTGTCGGTGAAGTACATTGCGGCCATAAACAAATTTAAATCTAATCGGCATTAGCAAAAGGAAAAGACAAGCGTGGAAGAGAACAACACGCCATTTTCTCCACACTTAGGCAGACATTCCTTAGTTTTAAGTATGTAAGGACAAATGGTAACGTTAATGAGAATCAGTTCCTAATTTTAATTCAGAGCACCAATCACTAGTCTGCGTAATTCCTTTGTGTTGCTACGTTTGTAATGTAAATCTACAATAATTTCAATATACGGATGGCAATAGTTGCTATGATATAGACCCCTATGCGTTTAGAAAGTCCATCTTTGTGCAGATTATTGTTTTCATTTTTTTACAAAAATTCAAAACGATTATTACAGTTTAATACGTCAATGACAATCTTTTCACCTAAAAAATGTCATTCATTTATTAGTCTTTCGGTAAAGAAAAATAATTACTAAGTGAGAGTACTCAAGTGGAAGAACTGGTCAAATCGTGATCAGTGCAGAGCTTTGAAAATACAAAGTAGCTACCATATTTACTGATTCATTGCCATACTTTCAGCCCGCTGTTTTGGCTGTCTTAAAATATAATTTATGTGCTGCAATTATCACTGTTTACAGTTCGTTGCCAGGTTTCGTGTCATGTTCACTTTGCTTCGCTTCCTAAAATGTTTCTATTTCGTGATCTTTATAATATATTCCTTCGCTAAACCATCTGTCTTCTGGGAAGCAAGCAAATAATATATTTTTATCTGGAAGTGTCTGGAAGGAAAACGTCCAGAAAGGTGCCGAGATGAGAAAGCTTTTCAAAAAGAAAGATGAGAGAGAGAGAGAGAGAGAAAAAAAACAACGTCAGGTTTATAATAACGTCTTCTTGACTCGGTGGATTACTTTCAGGGATCGGGACAAAACACAGGATCCTTTCAAGCGGATGACAGCAGTCGGCAGTGAAGATTGAAGTGATACAGGCTTCCTTCACATGAAGTTCCAGTCAAAGTCGGAGTGCGTATTATGCATGTGGGAGGTGGTGGCAAGGGAGAGGTATGAGAGCAGAGTTGAAAGAAAAAAGGCAATGCAGAAGATCATATAAACATTGATGACATTTCCAGGGTCACCAAATATGAAAGGTTTCTTCCAAAGGAGGGTAAAATACACAAGATTATTACATAAGAAGAGGAAAGAGGAAAGAAAGGCATGAGAGGTGCAAAGAAACTAAGTATACAAAAATGTGTAGGGGCAAGAGGTTAATGTAAAAAATATATATTCCAGACCACCCTGACAACTTTTGGACATTTTAACTCCAATCTCAGAAGTCAAAGTTAATTTGATGTCAAGTAAGTAATATTATCACTCATGGTTATCTGTTTAAAAAATAAGAAGATTGTTAGTCCACTTAAGCTGACGGCAGCTCTGATGGCAGTTTTAACATGTTGTTTCCCTCACAGCCAGTCATTTCAAACTGAAAAACTCACTTTCAACTGCTTTTGTAGGAGAAGCCTAACTGTGAAGATAATTTTCTGAACCATCACTTCATGTATTTTATGCCTTATGAATCAAGACAGATATCTTTGAGAGCAATCTCGCAAGAATCATTCATAAGACTGTTCCACTAATCATGCCACCTTTAATCAATAACGTTTCCGTGACATTTACATTTAAATATAGTATAAGAACATGTTAAGTATTCAACCAAAATCTCTATAATTAAACTTTAATTGGCTTTTATAGTATCTTTAAGATTCCAGTAA